>CAXIVR010000013.1:52258139-52433139 GCA_964035755.1 Teleogryllus oceanicus
CTGCGGAAACAGTCTACGTTATGAGAAGGGTTGCAAAACACCCTACAAAGTATTAATGAATGGTGCTTAAATATTACGAACTTTCCTGCACGAACTTTCTCGCAAAATTACGCGAAGAGTACTGAAATTTTCGAAAAAATATGCTTGATCTTATATGGAAATCTATTTTCAAGGAAATATATTTTATTCATGGAAGAATCTCATTCAAAACAAGAGTAGGAAGACGCAAAAAATATTTGAATTTTTACAATTGTTGGAAAAAAGCTGGCTAAAAAGAGCATTTACGAATATGAGTCGTACACCATTTTTTGAAACGTCCTCAACGATAGTTAGAAAACACGAGTTAAGAAACATATTGAGAGGAAAGGACTGCAGAAAAGGCCAGAGGAAATGTAGAAAAGATAGTTTAAAACAGAAAGTATAATCGCGCAGAATGCCAAGCAGACTCATCACAAAATTTTTCTACTTTCCTGGTGTGGTCTGCTGAAGGTCTTGCCTCCATTCTCTGGCCAGCTACCATCTACTCACCTAAAAGTGTACAATTTTTTGATAATATCAAAACTTGGCTTCCTAGTAGTACAACAGAATAACTATCAGAATATTAAAGAAGAGTAAAACTCGTCCTAATAGACGTTTTCATTGAGAAATTCAGACGTTTTTGAGAAAAGTGCGATTAAGCTTTACAGTGAATGCAAAATATGTTGTTTTTTCGGAAATCTATTTGGTTTTTGAGAAAGTTCATTTAATGTAAATAAAGGACTTCTTACGCACAAAAGTAATAATGCATACAAATTGTTGGAAATGCCAATATTATCCGCGCGAGAGGTATATCAAAGAAATTACTTTTGTGTAAATTTTGAAAAAACAAAAGGCAGGGGAAATGTGTAGTTTAGCTCTTTATATTATGGTTTTCACCACGTTACCCCTCAAGATAGTGAAGACAAGCTATAAGACGCAGGTCATATTATTAGTAATATAAAAATAACAATTTTAAAATTGCAAAAATGACAGTTTTTAAAGATTAATTTCGAGTTAGAAAAAAAATTGTAAATGACATTAATAGTTAAACAGTAGTGTAAGGGAACTTACCAAAAATATAGTTCCACGTTTATATGTCGGGTCATTGTTATTAATTTTGCTGCTTGACAAACCACAACTGTTTGACTCGGGAACTTCTTGGGTCATGGCATAAAAGAACTAGAGGAGGAATTATTGATGTCGACATTGTTTCAAACTGAATTGAGAAACACGTTTGCTGAGTCAATTTAAACTTCTGTAAGTATGCAGAAGTTTTCTTTTACTTTGTCTAGGCGAAGGAATTTCTGGGGGCATGAATTGTAATATGCAAAGTAGTTGTAATGTTCGGAAGAAAATACTAAAATTCATATGATATAAATCAAGTGTTCGAAGCACAGTCACCATTATAATAACGAAACACAATTGAGTTATTTTTCGATTTAAATGTACCAATGCTGCACAAAATTAGAGTGATCAGCAGGTAATTTCTGATTTTTGTTCTTTGATGTTAATTGAAATATTTCTTATACAAATTATAAATCAAGTGAATCTATAGAAATATCTGAGATTTAGTGAATATGAATTAATTTTGTTGGACATTTATTACTATCGTATACGTTATATAGTTAAAAAGAAGCATATTAAAATGCTAGAAAAAGGATGGACAGAGAATGCTGTATGTTCTACTTTGTTTTCTGAACTTGAAAATTAACGTTTGCATAAGTTGATTTTGTTTACATTTTACTCCAACAAATTTTGCTTCAACTATTCAGTAGAATTACTCTCAGAGAAAAATCATTGACACTTGTTGCTTTCTCGCTATCGCTCACGCAGTACAGAGACATTTATATAATGATGCGGGAATAAAACAGCAAATTATGAAACACAAAAACTGAAACTTCAAAAACAAAGAATTCGGACACTTGTAACAAAACACGGATAAATCCATTTGCTAAAAATAAAAACAAATTCCTCTAATACATGGTGTGGCCAGAATCCAAGTTTAATGCGTTCTTTTTACCGAAAAATTGATTACTGGGAAAAGGAACTTCCACACTTCCATTTATCTGTTAACTACTTAAGCAAATAAACCGTTCTGCTGATTTTCTCCAAAATTGATATTCCGCAGTCAATCTGGCTGATTTGGAGGCCCCTTGAAATTGAAACCGATATTTAACTCGCGAGGTGTACTTTAGACAAGCCCCTTTAATATTTTTCATGCACACATACATAAACCCGTCACGTAGTTAAAAAGGCGACAATTCAAGGCCAGTAAACAAGAATGATTAGTGAGCACGCACAGGACAACCGACAGAACGCAGGAAGAAGAAAGCCACTTCGAAGGGCCACGAGACCTTTACTTATGTACAAGTAAAGGTGGTTTTGGGCAACGCTGAAACATTGATCAATTCCGGATTTTTTAAAACAATCGTGCTTTGTATTTGACTACTGGATGGTAAATGATACTATTGGTTCTAACAGGCCGCTGGTAATTGTATTCCCTACTGTTCTTTCAGTAACAATTTCAAGAAATTTCACATGGGAGCCGTCGTAATGCATAACTCCTTCTCTGTCCTTCGAACTTGTTGAAAGATGATATTTGTTGTCGAAAATAAATTTTAAGTCGGGGCTATACGCTGGTGTAATACGTTTGCGTCACTACTCGTAAAATTATCACAAAAAATATCTGGAAAGTGTGAAATGCTATTTCTTCTGAATTTGTAGAAAGAAGCGATCTACGATACAGTAAATGCTGTCATCGTCAGAAGATTGCCAGGAGTGTCCAAAGATGACGATTCATCGATGTGTTGCTCCATTAAATCTGAATTATTACATGTCGCTTCTATTCCCTATAACATGCTCGCAGCATTTCGTTCGTATTGTCCAGCGCTGGTAGTGCAAACGCTTCTCTTCAAACTTTTCCTTTTTTTAAGGATGCGCCGATTGTTTCCACTGCACGCGCCCTTTTATAAATCCCCAAACACTTTCTATGGATTCAGATCTAGATGGTACGGTGGAAGACGGTGAGGAATGTGACCATTTTTAATGACTTTTTGATCAACGACGCGACGTATCGTTCTTCAGTGTGTGGACTTTGCATTATTTGTAACAACTGGGCTTTTGTGATTGACGGATCAAAAGCAACTCTATGATTATTAAGCCACTTTGATATATCTCTCTTCAAAAAAGCAGAGTTCGATTTTCTATCAATTTGTGGTACTTTGCGTCGTCCATTACTACAAGAAAGTTACGGGGCAACTTCAGAAACTTTCAGCTATCTTCAGCGCCAACTGAACACATCTGCCGATTATGAAGATGCCAATATAAAAAGCCCAATCACCAACAAAATTTTGCAATAACAGCACAAACTGTATAAAACACACTGTCACTGCTCATTAGCAACGGTAAAACTGGACTGGACACCGAAAACTGAAACCGTTCAAGACACTGCTTATTTTATGTTGATCGTTTGACAACACCTGCCAAACACGTAAGCTACCATTCGGTCGATCCTCTTACTCATCAGTTTGTTATCGCCGAACGCGAAATGCTAAATTACCGCGCGAATCTAATGAGAGAAAGATAAGAGAGAGCAAATGTTAGACAAAGAGGCGCAGCGGGCGTGCGCAGTGAATGAATGTATTTTTCTGCGTCTGGTAGAGCAATAATAAGTACCTTTCTATTAACAGCGGCTTCCTTACATTTCTTACCTTCCTGGGAGAACATAGACGGTATGTCAATGTGGGAATCGACTTTCCCGAGACGCGAGTGAGGTTTGGATTGCGAATCCAGCCTAGCACTCACCCAGGTATGCCCACTGGTCACTTCATGACTCATCAAGCTCTTCCCTTTCAAGTAAAAATAACGAATTGGGAGGAAAATGAGCTGGTATCTAAAAATATATAAATAACAAATCTAAAACAAATATCCTCGGTTCAGGAACTAGACAAACAAGAGGTGCTACAGAATGGCACGGACTTTCTCGTACCTAATTTTTCTAATTTCCTTGGTGGGGCCTGGCTTTAAGGTCTTGCTCTTTTCTCTGGTCAGATGCCATCTATAGTCGCCCAAAGTACATTTTTTGACAATTTCTCAAGTTTTTTGTTTTCTAGAGGAACAACCGAATTATTACTTCAAGAATAAAGAAGGTTAAAAGTTTCATTCAAATAGAAGATTTATTGAGAATTTAGAGCTGTTTTTGAGAAATGCGACTAAGCTTTACTGTAAATGCGAATTTAAAGCTCTTTTTCTTAGAAATCTATTGAGCTGGAAAAGCACTTGAAGTCATAATTAATTGAAGAATTTCTACTAAAAAATGTAATGATATAAATTGATGGAAATGTGAATATTAACGGCGTGAGAGGTATTTAAAAAAATTACATTTGTGTAATTTTTGAAAAATATATAAATACTCCCAAAAAAACGTTACGTCATATTAAACAGTGTAATTAGCACTATCCACTAGAAAAATTTGAAGAAAAAATTTTGAGACATTTTAAAAAAAATGCACCCCATGTGGTTCTGAAAATGCCGAATTTAGAGCTCATTTTTACAGAATACTGTTGAGTTTTCTTGAAACCTTAATCGACATTATTTAAAGCAAATGTATTCATAAATACAATAACGTGAAGAAATCGCCTCTAAAGTAAATATTACCGACGGTCAAAAGATTGGTCAAAACATTACATTTTTGTAATTTTTGTAAAAATAAATTAACCGAGGAATATGGAGTTTATATAGTTGGGTACGGTGCATTTGATACTAAATCTTCCAAACATTTAAAGAAAAAATTTGGAGCCATTTTCGAGAAAATCTTGTTTTTGTATTTTTCTAAAATTGCAAATATTTTACGCTCTATTGCACCAAAACTTCAAAGGACCTTTTACGATACAAATATTTCTGGACAACAAATTTCGTTTAAAGGAAAAATCTCTCTCTTCAATTTTGTAGTTGTAGGAAGACGACGGAAAAAGTTCAAACTTTTGCAATTTTCGAAACTTCAGAGTCAACCGGGAAAATCCGACCTATGTCACCTTTATAAGCGTATTTTACTATTCTTACAAAAATTTAAAGAACAAATTTGGAGCCATTTCTGAGAAAATTTTGAAAATGTCCAAGGGGATTCATGTAGAGTACCCCCAAATTTTAAAGAATGTCTTTCAAAATTTCAAAGCTTCAACTAGATTAAGAGGGACATGAGATTCTTCAATTTGGAAAAGATCGTACGAATGGTTTAGGCGCTAGGAGTGTTCACAGTCGGACGGATAGACAAAAGACGGATTTAAGCGTTTTCACCAATTGTTTTTTCGCATCAATGACTTACAAAACAGGGATTCTGGCTACAACACGTGTTAGAGGATTTTTTCTCTTAATTTAGCAAATCCACTGTTGCGCAGACATAACTTTCTACGTATATTACTCCGTATACGGTACGCATACGAGAAAGTAAAAATAGAGGTTCGGTGCCTAGCGACTAGGATTAGTGAAAGAGAGAATGGTTTAAATATACATTTTTAACCAAGACTAGAAGAAAATAGAAATTCATTTCAAGAAAAAAGATTAAAAAAACATACCTTAAAATACATTTACGTGAAAATACGCAAAATAAAATATTCGTCAGAATTGTTGTTTTTCATTATATTTGCGTATATCTCAAAAGCTTAGGATATCTACAAAAACTATAGGTATCGCTAGATTGCTTATGTATTGGTCAAATCTGGCAAATAAAAAAAACACATTGCGAGAGGTCCGATGACGCCTCCAGCATTCATTCGACGCAGTCGGCGCACCCCCGATAACAGGCCAAGTTTCGGTATCGTTCGTTCTCGATAATGGCAGTGTCGAACTTGGATTATCGGAATCGGGAGTATCGGCGCTTGGTCTCACCGCCGAGAACGAACGGAACTGAGGGCGTTTTTGTCCGCCTCTATTCTTCGTTCACCCTTAGAAAAAAGCTGATGTAAACAAACCCGAGGTATTCATCCGCCTTGCTCCGATTCTCAATCGCCGAATCCGCTCGCACTACTTTCGGTCACGCGCGCTCAGTAGTCAGTGGTCGCTCAAAAAGAGAACTCGACATCTGCAAATCACCAGACGAATATTAATATTTCTAACGGCTGCGCAAAAGCATGTTTATAAACATTAATAAAACCTACGTGATAGTAAATTAATTTGAAAGTTAAATTTTTAACCAGTTCCAAAGCGAATTTAAAAAATCTTTACGAGAATGAAGTGAGCCAAGGAATGTCAATATCCCATTTACATTATTTCGACTGTATTAACTTATATTCACCCTTTAATCTCATGCAAACAATTTACTTGATGATCACCTGCTTCAGGAAGGGGTTAAATTCCTTCCATACCTGAAGCAAAATGATTCGGTGATACTTGGGTCTGTCCACGACACTGTCACAGAGCCATCCACCTCCCACATCCTCTGTTCCTAGTTAATAGTATGCACTACATCAGTGTTCTGGCGCCACCTTGCTCGAAAAGTTCTGAAAAGCACTAAAAATGTATTTAAGCGTTCAATACCACACGTTTTTCACCATTCCCTAATAGTTTGCCTCTGTAGTGTTTCTCTACGGAAGGACCTGCACCGCTTACCGACATCTCCAAAGCGAACGCTTCGAACCGCTTTTGACAAATGACTTAAAAATGATTTTCTGGTTCAGCGTATCGCCCCATACCGTGCGTGACCGAACCTGCGTCTGTCATCAGTTCTTACGAAATTAATAGCTCCAGTAACTTCTGGACGTGCGTGGGGTACACTTCGCCTCTTCACTCTCCGGATTCATTTTTTCCGCTAGAGCGGATTCAAAGTAGGCGCTGGACAAACAAATGTCACCGACATCTATATCTCCTCTTCCGGAAGGGCAGGTGTGGGAACAATGGTCTTATTTTGGAATCTGAGTTATAGATTGTAAGCTTGTCTGGAATTTTAACATTGTGGAGTGGGAGGCGAGTCACTACATCGAAAACTATTTTCTTCTGCACACGAACACGCCTGAGATTGTTACGCGTCAACTAACCAATGGCAAGCATCCCAAAGCACGTGCTATTATTTACATCCACTTTTTTCTGAAATTGAACGGAGAATAGTGGGTGTATTAGCTGCTTGACAGCGCTTGTCGACTGCGGGGGCAGTGTGGGATGTGGCGCGCCCACGCAAGCAGCTCCAGGGACGAAGCCAGCAACTTCCTCACACTTGGCTCCTATTCGTCGTCTGCAGCCAAGAGGAGCGTTCTCAGCCCTTTGGTTTGCTCCATTCCATAAGTAAATTTCATTCTCAGCACTTCCCTTTTCAATACGTTAGTGCTCCCAATAATGTGAGAAAGTATGTGCTGTTATAATCAGTGTCCGGAAAAAATATGTAGCATGAAACATCAAAATATGTACTGAAATATACCTATTCATATACCGGTCTTGCTGCTCTCAAATTCCTGTAGTCTGTTTCCGAATTTCTAATAAATATATGGGCGTGGAAAATGGTTGTTACGAGAATGAGCCCTCCCCAAATTGTAGCTGAATTATAACCCGTTGCTGACTCATTCGACGCGTTCTTTACCGAAATAATCGTGAATACTTACGATTGCTTAATTCGCCTCCCATACGAAGAAGCGTGGAATCTGAAATGCAAAATTTACATATCCTACTGGATTGCACGTGACGGCAAATGATAATCAACTTTCATTATTTGAAAATAATAAATTTATTTATAAAGTTTAGTGAACCTTTAAAATAAACTATGTATAACATTCTTTTGGCTACACCTTACCATAGCGCCATAGAACCGTTATTCATGAGAATCTTGGCTGTTCTGGTAAAGGATGTCTTCCTGCAGACTTCCAGCAATGGACCGTCCAATCTTTCGTGCTACCGACCAAATCCATCTAGTCGTTCTTCATAAAACCACTATTAGCACTAATTGAAATGATTAGTATGCGCTTCATTGTCAATAATATACTATTGCTGACAATGACAACGCCTTCAACTACTCCCACCTGCGAAATGTCAATTATTATCCTCATCATTAACAATAAACAGAGGTTAATTATCAAATTTTGAGACATACCCGAAGATCTGATCGCGTATCGTCGTCGCTTAGAAAAGTTGCCGGGCGGGAAAACGAAGTTCTGGTCATTTTCCGCGAAGACGCAGCAAGATTAGCTCTGATGATGAATGCAACGTGATCGAAAAGATCTTAAGACGTCGCACATAAAAATTTGATACCAGACAACCCTGTTTATCGGCCAGAAATAATAAAGGTATCTATATCACCAACATTCCATCTAATTACAACTCACCACTGAATCAATACACTATGTACACTGTTTATCCATTGGCTTTCCATCCCCATTCACCTGCTTGAATTGCTACAAGATATTAGCATATAAGTTCACCAAGTTATAAATTACGTCCATGAAAATTATCTAAGCCTCGGACCCTGGTTCCATCATCGGAGACTAAGTTCAATTTATCATTATCATTTAATAAAATTTATAAGTTCCATTTTGGCATTCACTGTTCACTTATAAAACACCCCTGAATCTCTATCTTTTTGAATACTAATAACGACAAATCACTACGTTTAAAACTCGCGTAAATTTTCTATGTTCAAATTAACTGCTATATACATCTAGCACCCTGATCCGATCGCTATCGTGTCGAAAACTCGAATGAATATTTTTGTATCCTTCAACATGTCACCTTTCTTCATATTTTACTCTCTTGTTTAACACAAAATTATGCGATCTACCTCATGTCATCTACGTAATAATTTTTTACCAATAACTCACTTTTTCTCATTCCCATGACACTTCCGGTATATTAGAATGGAATTTTCTCATTCGTGTAATTAAGCATCTCTTAAGTTTGTCTGTCTATCTTCATAGGCAAAACCACGGATTCTACTTATCGTCCGCTTTTGAACTAATGGGCATTGTTTATTTGTTGCACTTCGGTACCATGGCAACCAGCGTATTTTTGCTAATAGTGTTTTTTTTAAGGAAATTCGCTGAATTTCATATTTTATACATATTATGTAATTATATATTGTTAACAATCTGGTAGGTCACAGTACATAAATATGTAATGAAAACAACAAGAAAATGTAAAAAATATGTAATATCAGATATAATATGTAATATTGAAATACGCAAATTATAAAACACATTTACATTACATTTATTAAAAATTTCCTAAACAAATTTTAAAAAGAATGCAAACGTATTTAAAATCATTGAGTAGTAAAAGCTTCATCTGTATGTTATGCAGAACCGTAGTTTGGCAATGAGATTAGGCGCAATAGAAGCCATCGTACAAAATGGCGATATCTACGGCCAGCATACAGCATATCACTGCAGCATACAGCATTACACGTCGCAAGTATTATACGACGGCTATCGCAGATGTTTCTCAGAAATTAAGGTTAAACGTCACGAAACGCGGTGTCAGTGATATTTTTCACACCTTACGAGGAAAATGATCTCAGTCGCTGACGCGTACTTCCCGCTACAGAGAACTGAAGCAGGTGTGCCCGACTGATAACATCTACCGTGACTTCACGTAACATAACTCAATTGGACAGTACGCAGTGATAATGTAGGAAAATATACTAATTAAAAACACTTCATAAAAAAATACGTAATATAATTGAAGTCAATTGATAGAATAATAAAAATGCATTGTGAAAATTGCAAAATATGTAAAAATACGTAACGAAAAAATGGGATATTGTGCTTAGACGGCGACGAATCACAAAGATTATAATTTTTGAGAAAAGAAAGTAAAAGAAAAAATATATGTAATTACATAAAAATCCAGTCTCTGGTTATGACCCCTCTGGTTTCATAGTGGTTCAAAAATAATCATCAGGATTATAGTGCAAATTATTTATAACAGTGTGAGAAACTATAATACATTTAGAACTTTGGATGGAATTCGGCACGACTTTTTGCATCTTTCTTGGTCCTGCCGCAAGATGTCGCGTGATCGCGACCGTATCAAGCATTGCTGCTGATCAAGCGACTTTAGCGGCAGGACTGAGAATGACGCAAAAAGTCGTGTCGAATTCCATCTTGGAGATACTACCCACTACTACATGTAGTAACCACCTCGAAAGTTCTTAATGTATTATGTTTCTCACACTGTCACAAATCATTTGCGCTATAATCCTGATTACTTTCAAACCATTATCAAACTACAGATGTAATAACAGCACATACCTTCTCACATTATTGGGAACAGTAACGTAACGTTATATTACATTTTCTGCACTGATGTCCGCCATCAGTTGAATAAGCGCTAAAAAATTCAAACGAAACGCTTGCGATGCATATTTGCCATTTTAATCAAGAGTTACGAACATTAGCCCTTTCTTGCTTCCATAAAAGAAACAAACATGAATAAGTCTCAACAGTTACAATATTTGCATTATACGACAAGGAGGAATGACTTCACATAAATCCAGAACTGAAGGCCATCCAATATATTCATATTAGTGTGGAGACCGATTCAAATCAGGCGGATTTTGGGGTTCCTGGTAGAGGCGCAAGATAGCGTGGCGGCAGGACTCAAGTCGGTTGACAACGAGCGTAAATAAGTCACTCGAACGCAAGTAACACCGAGGAAGAACAATGCTGTGAATTGTCGGGATATAGTTTTATTTGTATTGTTCTTCAAGTATTTCAAGAATATAATTATCTTTTTTATATTTCAACGACGAGTTTATTTCTATTCCGACTACCATTTCTCCCATTAGGTATGGGTCCATTTTCTGCACGTATAATCTTCTCTCTCCCTATATATATATATATAGCATATATATATATATATATATATATATATATATGCATAGTATATATTGAAACGCGCCGCGTTTCTCAACCTAATGTGAAGCATAACAATTTAAATAACGCCGCAGTTTTGGAAGCTCCCGAGCGAATCGTTTAGTACGAGAAAAGATCCCGCGGGGTGCGAGAGAAAACGGACAGGAAGACGCGAGTAAGCGGCACTTGGAGGAGATCTTGGAAGGAAGGAGGTGTCGCGCGAAGTGGCCGATGGGAGTAGAAAGACTCAGGTTGTGACGGCACGACAGGGAAGGCGCTGTAATAAAATAATAGTAAGAGTGTGGTCGAGTCATCGGGAAGTTCGACGGGAGTGGAATTCAGAGAGAACTGGGTGTGTGGCGTAAGCGGCACGTGGAAGAAGTAAGGAATGTGGAAGGCGTAGACCGTGGGGAACAAGTGTGGTGTGGAGCTAAGTGAAATAGAAATGATATTGTGATTATGGCAAGGTGATGGGAATCGATCTATGAAAGAATTGGATGATATATCAAGGCGGAGCCAGAGGCGAGCAAGACCTCGTGGTGGTGGGCTAGCGGAACATCACGCCGGTAAGAACTGAAGCCGAATTTGTTAGTGATTACGTGCTCCTGGAATCGGTGGCGCGGCAGTTGTGCATCAGAACTAGACTTCGATAGCGCATGGATGGAGATACCGCGGGCGATAACGGTCTGGCACACATGGGAACGAGCTGTCCCCGTCGCGGTCGCATCACCGCCACGCCGGGGAAGCAGCCGAACGACGCCGAGTGGTGCCGATCTATTGGGACACTAGCCGAACGGGAGGGAGCCGGCGTGAAAAGCTACGTCGCCTAATGAACACCAGATTTTATTTTGTATTACGTTTAACTAATCTAGCCAGGACTTAATTAGGGACTGCAATGATTCGCAGCAAGATGATTTAAAAGTTAAGATAATTTTAATGTGTTTGTATGATGATAGAAATAAAGTTTTGTATGATCCCTGTATTATAAATCTGTTGTTTCAATGTTTCTTCTTTTTTGTAGTTGTAGAATGACGACGAAAAAATTTGGAGCTTTTGCAATTTTCAAAAATTTAGGAAGTGCGACTAAAATGCGACGTAATCTACTTTCATGCGTCTTTTCTTCTACCTGTGGCAAAATTTTAAGACAAAATTTGGAGCCATTTTTGAAAAACATTTGAAAATGTAGAAGATTCATGTAAAGAAGATCCCCATGTCATAAAATATCCCTTCCAAATTCAATGAGCCGGGACATCAGATTCATTGCGGAATATTGATTTTGGTGAAAATTCGGCTTGTGGTTTAGCCGCTAGCATTGTTATAGACCAACTGACGGACACACAGATGGAACCGTCAATCAATTTTTGGGTGTCAAGAACCCAAACGTGGATTCTGAGTACAGAAAGGATTAGACGAAGTAACTTACTTCATTCAGGAACAAAATTTATCCACTTTTCCCAGGGTCCGGCTGTACGAAATTTTCTGTCGAAAATTCGCTGTTTTCGCACGCTGCATCACAATACTTTCTCCATACTATGTAAGAATTAAATGAAAAAGTAAAATGAAAGAGGAATAGTTACTCTCGAAAATGAGCCATTGATAATTGTGAAGAATCGTCTCCTATATTATTTCAGTAGTATACATACCTTTTACGGCTCTCACATGCAAACCGTTCTTCACGATCCTGGTTCCTCGAATATAACAATTATGTCAACATGACAATATAAATATAAATACTTTTGAAAATAGTTTATATAATAAAAAATATAAAACAACACTAAATATATCAAGAACAATTTTATGTGGCAGCTGGTTCTCGTGTTTCATGTGTTTTTGTTAAAACTCCGTGTGGCTCGCGTCAGCTGATCTCGTCTATGTATAGTACGGGAAACAAAAATCGATCGGGGCCGTCTGCTGCTAAGTTCAGTTTTTGCACGGCTTGGGGCAGCCCTTGTCATGACGAAACGTCGCAGGTGGAGCCTCACAAACCATCGTAGCCAATTTCAACGCAGGGGAAGTGTCCTGACAACATGTCGGGAAATGGGAGCGCCTAGTTCAGATGCGGAAGTATTTTCAAACAAAAATACTTGAAAAGAAACACTTGTATAAACATGAAAGTAAATTCATTGAAATATATATGAACGCACAGCACTTAACCACTGTTAAAACAATTCTTTTTGAAGAAATTACATTGATATTAGATAAATAACACTGATTTTAGACCAATTAATTCCTTATACACATTTTAATTGCAATATTATGGTCCATACACAATTCACGAACTTTATCAAAAGTCCAGTTTACTACAGATTTAACGAATAAAATTGCATATTTTCAATTGTTCATATGTTTATTAAATTTGCGAAATACTGTCTTTCTGGAATCGATAGAGCACTTCTCGGGAACTATTTCAATAAAAGACAGTAAAATTCAAAGACCAACTGTATATTTATCATTAAAGTAACGATTAAACTAGATATTAAGCAACCAATTTGCATCTCTTGTCAAAACTGTTATTTTGCGATATTCAACTCAGGGATGATTTGGGGACACTTCTATATGAATAGCGTACTCCTGAATTATGGCAAATTGTTAATTATTGCAAAATTGTTAATTTGTAGTTATTTGTCTCTGGGACATCAGAGAACTCATCCACTTAAGAATTCAGTAAAATTGAAAATTACTTATAAGCCTTTGCAAATGTTGCAATTCTTTTTATTCTCTCAATTCCCTTTATACAAAATGCAAATCCGCAACTGTTTATAGATCTTAGCATCTGACAACCTCATTGGTTTCAGACAATTCATTCGCTCTTGGCAGTCAAGTATAAAATTCAAACAGTTTTGCAGTGTCTTGCTTTCTGCTGATTAAATTGTATTAACGATTTCTGAGTTACGACAAATCGGTGGAAATTGTTGCTCATGAGCTGTGTTTTAACTTTCGAAATTTAATTTCTATTGAAACATACCCGTAACTGCTACAATTATTGGGCGATTCGTCGTAACCCGTTTCCAAATTTCTAATAACATGGGCGCCAGGAAAAAAGGTTACGATAATATTTTAACTATTATTACTCTGGTAAAAACTGAACATTATCCCGCTAGCTGGGTCGATGGTCATGTCGAAATAATCGCTATTATCTATTAATAGCCGATTACCCGATCTGCCATCTATACAGAATGGCGAGGAATCTGAAAACAGAGATTTGATCTAGCTACTTATTAGCTTGAATTGGCCAATGAAAATCATTTTATCTTCCTTTCAAGAGAAACTTAATGTTTATTTTATCAATGAGCAATTAAAATGTGAGAAATTTACATTGATAACTTCTTAGTCATATCCTGGTTCGAACTTTATACGGTATGATTTCTCTCCTGGTCTTCGTGTGCTCTTGATTGGTGGTTTCTCGAAGAAACGCTCTTCCCTCCTTTTGAAGCGTCTTTGAAACATGAAGTCCACTCACTACGAATCTTCTGCTCTTTAAAAACGAACACCGCTGATTCACTGGGCTTCGCACCACTCAAATATTTGTTCCAGCTCCATCATATAATGTCCGATGCCTGTTCTCATAAATATCCAGCGCTATGATTACACCGCAAAACAAATCTTTTTAGTTCTATCTCTTCCGTTTCATAGCAAGAAAAGAGGCAAAGTTCCACTGTTTGTGAACTGCATACATTTATCATTAAGAATAATGAAGAGTCACTCATGAAAAACTCCAAGTCTTATTTTGATGCACAGCAAAATATTCGAACTCGGGATACGTTCCTAAATCTTAGAAGTATCATGTTCACTTCTGGTTGCTACTACGAAAATATCTCTAGAGTCCGGAATATGTCCCTCAAGTCCGATTCTTGCTCTACCCACGAAAATATTTCAGTCCCAACATGCACAAATTAATCTATTCACGAGCGAACTGCTCACCGTCACGACATGCGACCGAATGAATTTTTCCTCCCTTTTAAAACACACAAATCCTCGCCTTTCTTTTATTTGACAAAATGCCCAAACTTCTGTTTTAATAACCAGTCGCTCTACGGTCAGATGAATGTTTGTTTATCCTGACAACAAATAACGACGTCGTTACTAAGGCGCCATATTGCTCATTATTTGCCCTAACCATTTCTGCTCATTTTACGACAAATATTCTGTAATAAAAAATGTCCCCATATTGGTATGTTACACTATTCTTCATGTATCGCTGAAACAGTAGTTTACTTATTTTGATTCGTCTGTGTTATAAATAAATTCCTCTGCAATTTCTGAAAACGCTGAGACTAAATGTTGTCCCGCAAAATGTGAAGATTTCTTTGTGTTTGGGTGCATTCAGTGGTGCAAAGTGAATGTCAATATGTTTATCGCAAAAGCTGAACTTAGCCGCAGACGGCCCTGATCAATTTTTGTTTCCAGTACTGTACAACTGTGTGGCACGTAGTGATAGCCCCAAGGAGTGTACAGCGTTGCAGTTTCCGATTTTAATAATCTCTTGGGGTGGATACCACTTCAGTTGATTTGGTGCTCATATAAGCCTTGCTTTTCACTCGCTGTTCCAGTATTCAAAGAGTACGCATTCTGACAACCTTGGATTTTTGGTAATGCACTGAATTGTGTCGCGAATGACATACTCTTACGGCTAGGCGAAAAATATTCTTTGTGTTAGGCTTGCAGTGGATATGCGAAGTGTTTAGAGTGGATTTGTATCAAGACAAGATTATAATTGTTCAGATTGTTAGATGTTAGGCGCCGAAATTTAAACAATGCAAATACAAGTGAGGTTACATGTTATAGGAACCCCATGCCAAAGTGCACTACGACGAGTGTTTGTCCTTGTATGGTAAAACAGTAACCTGTGTCTGATAGTCCGTCACTCATGGTTAGACTATTTCCAGTCCACCAACAGAGACTAATCAGGAGCCGATCGACGCGTCTCTGTCTCCTGGAGGAGATTAGATTTTTTGTGGGTTTATCCACAAATTCTTATATTTAAAAAAAGTTGTTTAAACAACGAAACGTGTTTTGGATGACTTACAGCACTTACAAACGTGACCATTAGTTCATTTGATTCCTCTCGACAAGACAAACCAATTGGCACAATCACTTCGGGGTTCCCTCTAAGATGTTCCGGAAGAATTCTAGAAGAAATAGGCGTTTCTGATAGTTCCAATACACCTACGAGTACACTGGTGAAACACTGAATTACTACACTATTTTCGGCATTTACATGAATCGATATGAGTGATTCCTCAGACTGATTATAATCAATACTAATTATGTAATGAAACAAAAAAAACTATCAAGAACTTAATCGATACTTTGTAACGTTATTTGCTGTGTCCGAAAATGAACAAACCGAGCCACTGTAATATGTTTAAAATGGATTGATATTATGAATTTTCAAAGCGCACATTTAACTTTTTAACATGCCAATAGCTACAAGAGGCGCTCTGCTTAGGCTAGCTAGTTATTTCTAGTACAATCCGTGTGTACGTGTGTGTGTTGTGTACGTGGATATTTCCTTACTTCAGTGAGTAGGAATGTCACATTCCTTTTCACATTCGGGAACCTCTGTAAACGAAACAAATTAAAATAAAAGTGTCGAGGGTCCTCTGCAAAGCGGTGCAGTGGGGCTAAGTAATGCCTAAAGGGTCAATTGCACTGTCAATTGACGAGGACCTCCCAAGCCTTCTTCTTCTGTACTGACGCTAATCCCAAGATGGAGTATGACTATACACACTGTGTGCTCACAAAAAAATTCAATCTGATGCTTAAAAAGGAGTTAAGCATAAGCACTGAACAACTGAAGCTCTCATATAGTGAACGTTGGAAAATTCTCCCACTTGCTGAAAGCTGTTCCTTTGCGAGATATTTTTCAAGAACGTTCTTTTACGACTAATCTTACGAGATATTAATTAAACAGTTATGAACCGATTGTTGACTTTAATATTGCTGTGTTGGATCTCGAAATGACATTGCAGAACATAAAACATGTTAAGCATATAGAAATAAAAAAGGGTAAGTACTCCAGGTCATTAAAATCGTTGAGGTATAAATAGAAGGCTCTAAACTAAATTTAGTTTTATCGATCGTGAAACCAAGAAAACACGCACACTTATTTTTGGCGTCGCGTTCGTCTTTCCGTCCCTATATTTCGTTCCTTGCCGGCGGTCCAGTCCGCCCTTCCGGAACAAATGTATGCTATATTAAACCACAATTCGGACGTGAACTCTAGATTACCTCAGAGTTACGTCTCGGAATCGCTTCTTAGACAGCCTGACAACACCATAAAACAGGGACATTCTGAGCGGCCATTAACGGGCCCACGCCGTCTAGCGGGCGCGGCTAGGTGGTGGGGGCGTGGCGGAATAAATGGAGGGGCAGGTGGACGGCGGGTGGGGGGGAGGTGGGGCGCTGAGAACACCCAATAAATCCGCGCCTGCGGCGGCGCCACCCGCTTTATTAAAAAACGGTTACGGGACGGAATTAACGGCACTTTAAATAACCCCGGGGCAGCCACGCGAGAGCGGCGGCGGCGGCGGCGGCGGCGGCGGCGGCGGCGGCGGCGGCGGCGACGACGACGACGACGACGACGACGACGGGGCGGCAGCGGGGGGAGACTGAGTAGCGAACCGGCAGCAGGGAGTGGGTGCGTGGGGCGGAGGGAGCGGGTGGCGTGGAGAGCTGTGGGCAGAGCGGCGGGCGAGGCTCCAGCGGTCCCATCCTTTCTGAGAGGGCCTTGGTAGAACCAATGTTGCGGTGGCGTGCTACATGTAATATCGGCGTCTGCATATCTCGGCTCCAATTGCTTTTTTTTTCAGCCAAAAGATGGGTATCTGATTAAACAAACCGTACCACAGTGAATCAAGAGCGATCTTCTAAATTTCTTTAATGAAACAGTAGTATCCATTTAGTGCGGAGGACGACTGCCAACTGGCCTGCGGCGCGGCGAGGTCATACGCAGTGAAGGCAGGGAGGGGGGGGAGATGAAAGGTGCTTAAAAGAGCCGGAGCTGGGGATGGGTGCGGAATGCAGAGAACTATAGCGCTCCCCTTCCCCCTCCTCCTGTGCACTCCGACTGACCGCAGAGCCGCTCGGGGATGTCGCTTTCTGAGTGGAGATCGGGATTTCCTCTCCTGATGAATATGCAGGAAGGGAGCCGAGAAGGAGGGAGGAGGGAGGGGCGGGGTGGGGAGGGGAGGGGACGTGGATGATGACGTGGATGAGGAGAAGCGCGGATTTTTGGAACCTGCGACGGGGCCGTAAATTTCTCCTCCGAGCTGCTGGAGGAACGGGGACGAGAATTATCACTGCGGAGGACCTTTTTAATTGCGAGAGATGCATCACGAGGTTTCCTACAAAACTTGCTGTGATTCATGAGGGGCTTCTGCTATATTTCTCGATCAAGTGGAATGGTCATGAAACTTGTGTACACGTTGACAGGACGTTATGAAGTATCAACGAAATGACTCTCCGAGCTCTGTCATATTTTCTTCCAGACGTGGTTTGATTTATAATTGAGTGATCGTCATTAACGTATGGAATAAATCGTATGACAAGCTCACGAGGAAATTGGTTTCACCAACATTTGAAACGTCAAGTCAAACAAGATATGTTCAACCACAACTATGTTAATTTTATTTACTCGTAAATGTTTCCCATATCTATCCCTACATGTATTCGTCTTACAATGTAACTAATCATTAATGAAAGAACAAACAAAGGAATAAATAATATGATGGGGAAGCTTAATGAAATGAGCAGCGACGAAATGAGACTGGGTAATGGGGAATTCCGTTGAAACCTGCTCTCTGTTTGTGACGTCAGAGGTTTAACCTGAAACGGCGGAGCTTTGAATGTCCGAGAAAAGCAACACAATAATACGCCCACTATCTGGAACAGAAAGTGCAAAACATCTCGTCGTATACTCCAGTCTAAACATTTATTAGTAAATGACATGTTAGTTGTAATACGTATTTTCTTTTCTTTTTTCCGCATTTCTTTTACCACAGTTACAACATTAGTGCGCGCAAAATTGACATAAAAGTTGAAAGAGCATATTATTTCTTTACTTAGACAGGAAAAACTACTTTTGAAGACTATGTTATCTCTACGAAAGAATGGGGAAACGTCTGCGCGTCGTATGGTGGTAAAGTAGTTATGCGCGGAGAGAGTGGAAACGAAATGAAGTAGTAGTTTCTGCGCGACGCGCGACGAAATGGAACCCTCGCTAAATGATCCGAAGGGGCTGGAGAGCGCGCCTCGCTGGCAGTGGCAGCCTCGTAGCAATCTCTTGGACGAGCAAAAAGACGACGCGTCTGCCATGGAGAAACGAATAGTATCCGGTGGCGAGCCCGGAGAGAAAAAAACGCCGACGATTACTATCAGCGAAACACTCGCTTCCGATTTTCCGCTCCATCAATTGCAGGAAGCGGCCGTTGGGCGCCGCGCCCGCCGCGTCGCGGCGCCACTGTCGCCCCCCCCCCACTCACCCCGCAGGCACTGCCGTGCGTGTGGTGTTCGTTGAGTTGCGGCAGAGATCAGCGGTCGACCCTTTCTTTACAATGTATTGATACTTCGATTTTTGTATGACGGCCGATGACATGAGGTCATTGATACACTTACTGCCTAATAAAATGAATCTTTTTAACGGTGGTAAGCACATTTCTGAAGCACAGAGTCCGTTGAGGACGTTCGCGAATTAATAAAAAGGGATTCATTTTATGAGACACGGAATGTAACAATGACCTAATGTCTTCGGCTACTACGATAAAATCGAAGTATAGATTTCGGGTCGGACACCGTCGCTTGTGGCGATCCGGCGTCGTTAGTGCCGGATGCGCAGAAAGATCGCGGACAGATTTTAGTGAAGCCGGTTTCGGTACTACTTTATTGAAACCGGACCCTTTTCTGTACTTGATATTGCATTATTTTACACGAAAAAAACAGAACGAATATTGTGCGTAATTAAATAAGAACTTCAAAAATTCTAGTTAATGATTTATTCTGTAATTTCTTTTCGAAAACACAAAATGAAAACAGAACAATACTCTAGAATTGTAGGAATTCTGATTGGATGTTGTTGACGTTCTTATAAGAAGAAATAAAAGAAGTCATCTTCGTCAACATATCAGCTTTATTAAGATAGCCGGCTTTCGACGGCTTTGCCGTCATCGTCAGTCTCGCTGCTGTCGGCAAAAGTCGAGCGACTGTGCACAGTCGGTGGGAGAGTCCTGATTAGGGGGACCCACTAGCCAACGGTAGGTCGGTGCCGGATCTCGCCATCCAGCGAGGAAAAAATCACCGCCATTTCCCGAGAAAAACATGCACTACACTAACGGGACTAATGATCGAAGCAGTTGACGCGCCCAGAAACATGAAAAAATCAATCAATCAATCAAAATTCTGCAGCTGCTGAGAGAAAAATAAATATCAGTGCAAGTCAAGACCCTTATCTGGGCTATTGAAACCGTGTAGCGTCACAATCGTCAGCGATGCCAAGGTCAGACATGGGCCAGCCGACCACAAGTTAACGTTCCTCCACAAATTATGACTAAAAACACACTTTATTGTTTATGCTTCAATATATCCAGTACTTATGGAAATTATCCATATTTCGTTTACTATGGTTCATGCATCTACTAATCAGGTCCGCTTACTTCGATTGACTGATTGATTCTTAGTTTGAGTTTCTTTTTCGTGTTTCCGGGCGCGTCAATTGCTTTGGTCATTAGTCCCGTTAGTGTAGTGCATGTTTTCCTCTCGGGAGATGGCGGTGATCTTCCCCGCTGGATGGCGAGATCCGGCGCCGACCTCACCGTCGGCTAGTGGGGTTTCCCTGTCAGGACTCTCCCACCAACGGACGCCGCCCCAGCCGGGAAAGCTCTACGCTCCTGACCGATCTCCGGAAAATGTGGTAGTGTATGCATGCTAGTGTATGTGTGTGTGTAAGGGGAGAGGATACGACAAGGAAGAGGAAGAAAACATCGCGCGCGAGTCCATGGCCCGTTTCGTAGGTACTGCTCCGGCATTCGCCTGACGTTGATCGGAAAAACCACGGAAAACTACCGACCAGAGCAGCCGGCTGCTAGAATTCCCTCCAGACGGCGAGTGACTTCGCCCTGGCTGATAAGATAGTGTCAAAAATCCTGCCGCCATCATGACTCGAACCTAGGACCTCCGGTTAGAAGAGCTGCAGTGACATCAGTTGATGCACTGAGCTCACTCTTCCGGTGCTGCGTACTTCGACCTCTCAAATATTTCTCATAATTTATTTTCGTGACCCCCAAAAACGTCTCCTGTTGCTAGGCAGGAACAAACCTCTACGTTACACCGTCAAGGAAGTTAGCGACGGTTAGGGTTGGAGAACGCAATAAGAATCAAAACAGTCGGTTCTAAACCTACACCAACAACGTAATCTCCAGGAACAACCTTTAGGCAGTCCTCGAAACAAACTGCGAGTGCGAACTAACTCCTCGCCGACTGACAAACAAACACCGCGGGCCGTCCGTCACCGACGGAGGGAACCCCGTCTGACAGCGCGCTCCGGCCGGCAACGCGCGTAATTACGTTAGTTCCCCGAGCGTCCGGCGGCTGCGGCGAGCGCGCACACGATATTTCCGGCCATGGGTGATGCAAGTCTTCGTTAGCTACCCTTCTCGCCGCCACCGCCACCGTTGCCTCCGTTGCTCCACCGCCGCCATCGAAACACCGGCTCTAAAACAAAACTCATCCGTCCATACTTGCGGGCTCGCCACAGTCTCAGTCGTCACCATCGCCGGCATTGCTGCCTGTCATCGGCATCGGACTGCGGTAGCGAGAAAGCTATGGCCGCAGCCAAGCCCATGACACGCCTACAACCTCCTTCACCATCACCAACACTGCCAGCACCGTCACCATCACAGCTGCTGCCTCCACCACCATTGCCACCACAACTGCCATCATCACCACCGCCACAATGATCGCAACCAGCACCACCACCGCTACCACCACCACCACCACCACAAACCACCCAACCCCTGACACCGGTACGACCACTGTCATCACCATCGTCATCACCATCGACTCTGCTTCTTCTCCACTTTCATCTTATCCACAGCACCGCCAGCGCCGTCGACTATACTATCACTGCGTTTTTCACGACTTTCGTTTAAGCAAGCGCCACCAAGGTACCCCAGCAAACGACATCCAGCAACGCCGCCACTATCATCAACACTACCACTCTCCGCAACAACTGCGCCAATCGCCATCGCCATTGCCGTTGTTATCACCAGAATTGCCATCGGAATCCTGCTTCAGCACCGCTTCACTTGCGCCATCGATATCAAATGTCGCCTCGATTAGTTTCTGACACCACATCTACCACCACGCTCACCACCCACCTCCACCAGACCCTGCCTGTGTACTGTCAGCTCCATCTACTTCTACGATTCGTTCTCCTCAACCGCAGCCATTGTTCCGCCTTGAGTCCAACTATCACCTTCTTCACTACCAGCGCCATCATCACCTCTTTTACTATACTATCACCATCTTTACTACTATCACCGACCCATCGCCATCGCGCCGCGAAGCATACCCCCCACTAAATCAACTACACAATCACGACCTCTTCCAGTATCACCTCTACCATCACCACCGAAACCACTATCCTGACCCGCCCTCTACCTTCCCCCTCTACCCTCACCTCTACCTTCATCACCCCACCTGTATTATCACCGCCGCTACCTCTACTGCGCCAAATCAACATCACCACAATACCACCATCACTATTTCACCACCATACCGGAGCGGTAGCTGAGTGTTTCAACTGATGCCACTGCAGCGTCTTTGACCGGAGGTCCTTGGTCCCATTCCCACGGCGGCAGGATTTTCGACACTCACTCAGCTGGGTCGAAGTCAGTCACTGTATGGAGGAGAATTCAGCCGCCGGCTGTTCTGATCGGTAGTTTTCCGTGGTTTCTCCGATCAACGCCAGGCGAATGCCGGAGCAGAACCCTAACCAACGGGCCAAGGACTGCGCGCGATCTTCCTTCCTCTTCTTGTCCTATCCTTCCCATTACACACTCACTACACTATCATGCAGTACACTACCATATTCCGGGAGGCCGGTCGGGAGCTTAGGACTTGTCCGGCTGGGGCGGTGCCCGCTGGTGGGAGAGTCCTGTTAGGGAAACCCACCCGCCGACGGTAGGTCGGTGCCGAATCCGCCATCCAGCGAGGGGAAAATCACGCCATCTCCCGCGAAAAAGAATCACTACACTTACGGACTAATGACCAAAGCAGTTGACGCGCCAGGAAACACGAAAAAAATCAATCACTGAATCTACCCCCATTACCTCCACCACCTCCATTACCACTATTACCAGTTCCACCACCAATAAAATCAACACCATCACCATCAGCACCACCAATACTACCACCATCACCAATCGCTAATACCATCAATATACCACCATCCCCACCAGCAGCACCACCAATACTAACACCAATCGCCAATACCATCAATAATACCACCCCAAAACTACCAATACTACCACCATCACCAATACCACCATCACCACCGCCCACTACCGCCACCAGACCCATACCATCGCTACCTCCGTCCCCACTCGTCCTCCACCGCTACCTCCAGCAGTGCCCGGGTTGCTTGCCTAAACGCGGGCAGGCGTGGCCGGCGGAGTGCCGCCGGATAAATCACGGGCCCAATTAATGCAGCCTAATTACCGAAGCGCGGCGCGGCGCGGGGCCGCATGGAAGGGACGGGCGGGCGGGCGGCGCGCGGATGAACCGGGGTGATGAATTTAATAACAAAAGCCAGCGGAAGCGGCGGCGGAGGCGCGCGGCGGGGGGTTTATTTTATTACGCACGCTAACCAGAGGGGGGTGGAGAGCCCACGCGTGCGCAAGGGAGGGCGAGAACGAAGAGGGGTGAGGAGAGAGGACAAAGAGCAATGAAGAGGGGTGGAGAAAGGCGATGAAGACGGACGAAGGGAGAAAGAGCGATGAAGAGGAACGAAGGAGAAAGAGTGATGAAAAGGAACGAAGGGAGAAAGAGCGATGAAGAGGAACGAAGGGGAAAGAGCGATGAAGAGGGGCGGGGAGAGAAAGGGCGATGAGAGGGTCGGGAAAAGAGCGACCTGAGAGAGAAAGGTAGGAATAAATACAAGAGAGAAAGAGACAGAAAAGAGAGAAACAAAGAGATTGAGACACAAAGAAAACATACAAAGTGGTAAAGTAGGAGGAAAGAAAAAGTAGATGGTGAAGAATACTGAGGAGAGGAAGAGTGGAATAAGAAGAAGATAAGGAAATTGAGCTAATGAAACTAAGATACGTGACGGAGAGATTGAGAGAGAAAAAGAGACAAAGAGAGAGAAAGGTAGAGAAAGAGAGACAAAGAGAGAGAAGATAGAGAGAAGAGAGAGATCAAGAGAGGGAAAGAGAGAAAAGGGGAAAAGGAGAGATGAAGAGAGAAAATATAGAAAAGTGGCATAGAATGAGAATGATGTAGGAGTTAAAAAAGAATAAGAAAATGATAGAAGAAAGGATGAAGAAGCACAGGAAAGGAGAGTCAAGAGGAGGAGGGACGAAGGATGGATAAAAAGAAAGGAATCAGAGGGAAGAGACTAATAAGAGAAACAAAACAAGAGAAAGAAGTAGAGAGAAAAGAGACGGAAAATCAGACGAAAACACAAAACAGTGGCTATCATTTATTAAATTTCATTTTGTGATGAGCTACAAGTTGAATTTCAAATGTAATTCTTTCATAAGTATTTTATTATTAATATGATTTAGTAGAGGGATGTTGAAGATATTGTCGTGTTCTGAATGCAGAATACATCAGAAAAACAAGAAATATGCGGCTATCAGACAAAAATTCTGCACATGGCCTATCTCCTTGATGATACAAGTATAATACATCTTATTACCTTTTTTTCCTTAATCCTCCGTTATAACATTTTCATTTTCGAGATACCGAAAATCTTTAAGGTAATTCTATTAAACTTCGTGCTTGAATGATATACTTTCGAAGAATGTGATTTATTCTAAATCAAATATGGAAAATATTTTGCAAATATGACCGTCAGAAAAATTCTAGACAGTAAGTAATTCTAAGAAAGTATATTAGGGAATTTTAAAATGTCAGGATGTCACAGTAGAGACGTTTGAAAATTCTTAATTTTGTCCAAAATATTCAATATGTTACCATTTATTACCATACAGGCTCAGTTAGTTGTACAATTAAATAACTCGCCAAATTAATTGCAAATTTGTTTTGACATGAATTTAACAAATTAATATCACATAAAGATTTAATTTGATATTATACGGCTGCTTTATCATTTATTTTAATAATGGTAATAATACTATTAAATTTTCTGTATTTAAAACACATTTACCAATAACTGATCTAATAATGAAGTAACAGGACGTGTTCAAATATGCAAAACATTTCTGTCATACCATTTGAAAGTACGATTCGTAAATTCACTTTTTCACAATTTTTCATTTAATAATAACCACTGAATAAAATTATATTAAATTATAATTGTTATTAATGGAAAGTTTTCATATATTAAAATAGTACCATTGAAACTTTCATATTTAAGACTTACGAACAAATTTTTCTTTTTTTTATTAAGAACCCTTAAGGAAATGTGACAAGATCCTGAGGATTTTCCCAAGAAAATATGATCAGGACCCTTAAGAAAATGGGACAGATCATTGAAGATTCCTCACGAAAAGTGACACACCCTTAGGAAATGCGATAAGATTCTGAAGATTTCCCAAGAAAATGTGAGCGAACCCCTTAAGAAAATGTGACAACATCCTGAAATTCCCTAAAAATACGAGCAGACATCTTAAGGAAATGTGACAAGATCCTGAAGATTCCCAATAAAATGTTAACAAACCCCTGAAGGTTCTTTCAAAAAATCGTTCACTAATTTGCATTCTTACTCACACATGACTACATGAGCCATCATACACACTTGTACTCGCATATATATTCTTACACAAGCATTTTTTACTATTTTACATACTACTCCGACTGTTCTGTTTGTTTTGGAATAAAAGTGAGTTTAATGAAGTTGAAACCAGTATTTTAGATAATCAATATATTCTTGTCTCTGTGACATTTACACGGTACTGTATTGATAATTGCGTGTACTCTATCGTGATCAGAATTTCGCTCAGTTTCAAATTCAGTTTTCATAATTCACAAAGAAATATTACTACGAATTATTATTAGGTATTTCCTGCCATGTTGAAAACGGCTTAAGAGTTATATTTATAAGCTCACAACGAAGCTTATAGCTAAAGCTTATATCTAACGGATGATGTAATGTTTGTTCCCAAGTACTTCCATATGACTTATGAACAAGTGTTTCTGTTCATTCCCTTCTCAACACTCCGTTTAAACCGGTCACTAATAATCACGCAAACTTGGTCCAACTTAATACAACAAGCTCTTAACAACTTCACCACTGCTAAGAAAACCCAAAGCAGCTTTAATTTCTGCCAACAAATCTGAGAAGAAAGAAAAAGTATAACAACTAACAATCTAACGAACTCAATGTATTTAAGACAATTTTAGAAAGAAGGAAAGGAAGAAACAGTGTGTGTGTGTGTGTGTGTGTGTGTGTGTGAGAGAGAGAGAGAGCGAGAGTGAGAGTGTGTGAGAGTGTGTGTGAGAGTGTGTGTGAGAGTGTGTGTGAGAGTGTGTGTGAGTGTGAGTGTGAGTGTGAGTGTGAGTGTGAGTGTGTGAGAGAGAGAGAGAGAGAGAAATAGAAGTAGGAGAAAGCGGAAAAGGAAGAACATGGGGAAGACATCATTGTGGGTTTTTTTTCAGCTGATCTCTTTATTTATTCCGTTGATTTGTGTCACTATTTTCTCTCATGGGTAACCTCTTAGGGCAATTTTTCAGAAACTAAGTTCGTGAATGCGTTGATTTTATTGAAGAGAAAACATGAAACCCATAAAATGCAAAAAGGAAGCAAAGAAACAATAATATTGCTTATTGCCTTACATTTATTTCTGTACAGTGTTGATTTCCATTAATAATGAATCTTCTAATCAAAGTTAATTTCCATAAGTATTTTTCCCTTTTTTTGGATAATATTGAACAGGTACTACTAACGCCCATTCCAGTATCCCTTCTGCGAACCTCAATCGCCCAAATATTACGTCTGTCATGCGGATTGCATGACTATCCACTAAAAGTCGTTCTTTATAGCGCATCAACGCAGCGGCAGCAAACAGCCCCAAGCGCTGAGAAGGCATGGACAGCCCTCGCGGGCCAGTTTTCGACGTTTCACGCGATGAAAGCGATTCTCGTGCGAGGGCGCGTGACCCGTCCCTCTCGCCTCGGATTGCTTCTCCCCTCGCCTCCCCCGCCACCGCCCACCCCTCCGCCTCCGCCATCGCCTCCTATCAGATCACCTGCGGTGGCTCAGCGGTGCTGCATCTGCAGCATCGTTGGCAGGGAGATCGAGTCCCTACCACAGATTAGGTACTACAGAGAAAGGAAAGCTACCCTCAATTCGTGTGCTGATTTGAGACGCATGGTCGCAATAATTAAAGTGTGAAGCAGCTGTACGACCCGGCATTTGTTGTGTGGTGAATGGTGGTGAAGGTAGTTTTATTTGCGTTTTACTCGTTGCATTTAGTGTGTGTTTCACTTGCAAAAACATACGTCACCCGAGGGACATTTGTTTCGTATAGACAAATGGTAATAGGCACATAGGCAAATATTAATAAAAAAGAGAGCTAAAAAGGTAAATAATTATAAATACATAACAAGTAGGGCTACAGAATGGCACAGACTTTCTCGAATTAGTTTTCTATTTTCTTTGGTCTGGGATAGTTTATAGGTCTTGTCACAGACACACACTCAAGCCAGCTGCTGTATATCTCCGCCCAAAGTACATTTTTTAAAATTTTCTCAATCCTTGGATTTCCTTATAGTAGAATTGAAATATTTCTTTAATAATATTAAATAAGAGTACAACCTCGTTCGAAATGACAATTTTCATTAAAAAATGTGGAGTGGTTCTGAAGAAAAAATCGTTTAAGCATTACTGATAATGCGAAATGGAAGCTCTTTCACAGAAATTTTTTACTTTTCTGAAAACTTTATTTGAAGCTATATAAAAAAATAACTCATAAATACAAAAGTGATTACAAATAGCTGGAAATGTGCATATTAACGGCGTGAGAGAGATTTAAAAAAATGACATTTATGTAATTTTTGAAAACACAAAATACACCAAAATGAAGTTTATGTCATAATACACAGTGCAATCATCTCTACCCGTTGGAAAAGTTAAAAGAAAAAATTTGGAGCTTTTTTTTTTTAGAAAATAGCGTTTGAGCCGAGTCTTGCGGTTCCTTTGTACTGTTTCAAAATGGCCGTCCGCGCTGCGCGGTAGTTCACTGAAGATCAAAGGAGCCGCCCACTACTCTCCTTTCTGTGTGGTATCTATTCTGTGGTCGTACCGTGGTGATGGAGCTGGATCGAATTCAGTCATGTGAAGAACTTTACCGGTCGGCTACTCTTGTCTGTAGTTCTCTATGATTTCTCAGATTAACCAGGCTAATGCCGGAGGAGTAGCCTAACAAACGGGTTCCTTACCGCGCGCGCGAGTTTCAATTGCTTATCCTTGCCACTTGCCCATTTTTTTGTTGCACTTAAATGCACCACACTACCACAGATATTTAGAAGCGGCACCGGCGCCTCGTTGGTGGAGATACGTGGACAGGAAAAAGCAAAGGCCATTGTATCATTTACGGGAGCCCAAGCTAAAATATTTTTGAGGCCTTCCTTTTTACTGACAATAACATTTTTGAGATAGATTTTAACCTTTTTACGCAAAATTAATTAAACAACTAACATACCATCAAATAGTTTATTCAAATATTAAATTTAAAAATTGGTAATAATTGTCTGTATCTATATGCCAAATTTGCTGCAATATAATTCAACACTTCGTATACAAAATAAGAAGTATAGTGGAAAGATAAAACTTCAGAGCATATGATTTTGACAGAAAAATATTGTTAGTGATTTGAGTTTGTTTTCTGCCATAGTAACTCGATACTAGATTCTTATCCGGTTCCATCTAGGATATTCTGGAGTAATTCTAGAATAATACTGGTTTTGGAAGCATTCGGAAGCATCTCGGACTCTGTAAAACATTCAGAATTGCTATACTACGTTTCCGACATTTATATGAATAGCTATGGTTGTAGGTAATCATATTCCATTGCTCTCTAATAGACGAATCGACTGGCTTGTTTCTACACAATCGTTTTAAAAGAAAATTGATTCGTGGAACACCTGCAGTGATGAGACGCTATGGATTTCTATATTGCCTTCCCGGCTCAATGTGAATCATCAGGATATCATTCATTACATTGACAATAGTTTTTCGACATCTTGGTGATAGTTAAACCTATTAATAGAATTAAATACGAAATTTCATTCAAAAAAATTTCTATCGATATTTTATATGTAACACTTTTTCTGAGAATAGGTGAGAAAGGTAACTTTATCCTTAAACAGTTTCTTTTCAACATGCACTTGCACAGCACCTAAAAATTCACTTCAGAATAGAGAGCCGTCAAAGGGAACAGGGTAAGCTAATGCGTAGTAAATAAAGTGAAGAGATCGAAAAAGCTCTAACTGTACGCGAGAGATGGCTTTCCTCAACTGGAGGTAAGTTCGGTCCACGATCGATCGAAGAGAAATTAGTTGTGGACAAATGCGATTCGCGGCAGTGTTTCGTGTGTATATTCCGTGGTCCTTGCCTTGCACTTCGCCTTTGCACTGTCTTCACCTATCACCTTCATCCCCATCATTTCATTACGAGCATCTGGAGGTAAAGTCCGCAAGGACGAAGACCACGCAGGATGACAAAAGAAAGACTATGAAATGGAGAGTCTTCACAGTGAAAGAAGAGGTAATTAGGGGAAAAAGGAGTAGGAAGTTTGTTATTTTAAAATATGTAATTCAATGTAATGAGGGGAATAATATGCAACGAAAGTGGGGTAAGTTGTAAGAATTACAGTAAATGCTATAGGATTTATAATGTAAGATATGTATTCTGTGATGTAAGAATATGTAATGTGATGGTACATGGTTGTAATGAAATGCAGTTAAAAAGAAGACAGACCACAAAACCGGTAACTATTGTTTAATAACTATCTTATTACTTTATAACTACACGAAGAACACAGTGAGCGAATGGTGTACATGGTAAATAGAATAGTTTCAGATTAATAATTCTAGGATGTATTAAAGTGGCTGAAAACAGGAAACCTCAAATCCGTAATTAAGTAAAGTACTAATAATGTAGAGTAAGTTATCTAGGTCTGAGTTACGCCATCTAATTAATTACTAAACAAGTTTGTTATTCAATCCCAGGTACTTAATTTCTACAAAAACAAGAGGTTTCTAAATTCTGATAGATGGATATCTGAATACAAAAAATAGGTTTCTGAAAGTATTTTATGAAAAATGGCAAAAAATACACGTTTTCTCTTATACAAGAACAATTTATTTTTAATTACATTTTCAAATTATATTCAAACGCTTTCTATAAATACTTGGTATGTGTTCCAAGATAATACATAGTAAAATCGAGAATATAGAACAACTTATCACTCGAAATTCGCCGTAAAGAGGGCTGCCACCGCAAAAGAAGCATGAAGAGACGCATCCGGTGATGACATGTATTCTGGTTATTCCGTGGGCGTAGAATTGTACCAGATGTCCTTCGTTCGCCTTATAGTTTCCTGCCACACCCCACCATCGCATTTTATTCCCCTATCTATCAACCGCACATGCCGTGCATTTACGTTGAATAGCGCGAGTCGCTTTTCACACTCGGCGGTGACATCAACGGTATTTACATAGTTTGATTTACTCAGTGGCGCTGCAAAGAACCTGCCCTGGCGCGTCTGGCGGGGCCATTCTTTACAAAACAGCCTCTTCCTCGTGGTGGTTGTGAACACGGTTGGCATCAAGAAGAACACGCTTTCAACTACAGTAAATCAGTGATTCAACAAGGTACACGTTTTCTTGTTTTATATTGCAACTTATTTTACAAGTCTTGTAACCAAATGTAAGAAGAAGTGAGGTTTTTGATGGATTTGTAGGGTTAACAGGGAACATTTATATTTCAGAATTGGCACCAAATATATTCATTAGTTTGACATCACTTTATTAAATGTGTCAGTGCTATAAATCAGCCTTTTCACGGTATATGATACATAAATTATAAATACAGTAATACAAGAATAAGCCAAAGTCGGTGGCGGCCGGCGAGCGACACGGGGACTCCCGTGCACGGCTGTAACGCCCCAGAGGCATTTTGTGGTTGATGGTGGGATAAACGGAATAAGGTCAATAAAGAAATGAAATAAAAAATAAATAACACTAACTCCAATTAATGTTTCTTCAAACCACCATGCATACGCACTTTGTCACTAGTTCCTTGACTTACTCTAACCTCCAGGAATAGAGGGAGTAACCAATTGGAGATACACGTGATTTCATTGTATTGATATGTGCAAGGAATGATTGTACATTCTACAGAAAGACACTTGCATCACACATGACGTAAGGTTTAAAGTATAATAGCATTGTTTCGTGTTTGATCTGACATGCTATAATACAGAAACAATTTGTTCCTTGGCACTTCAGACTAACATTAATTCAGGGATGATGTGGGCAAAAAAAAATAAATATTACATCAATAGATGACTGTCCTGGTTTAATTCAAAACCAAGTATAAATTGTGATAATTTTCATCTAGATATTAATAATAGTATAGAAGAGTAAAATCTGGTTCTAGATGCACATTTTCATTGGAAAAGGTGGAGTTGTTTTAAGTTGTTTCAGTGTTTCTGAAAATGCACATTTTGGAATAAATTTCACCCAGAATTTTCAAATTTCGAGAAACTTCATAGAAATTTGTAGCAATTGAACTAAAAAAATGCAATAAAGTGTACTGAGGAATGCCATGTAAATAAATATTGACATGAGAAATGTTCCAAAAACAAATATTTGTCCTCGAGAAAACATAAGATTGGCATTTAAGTCCAGTTATTCAGTGCATTTACCAATATCCGCACGAAACAAGTAAGAAAAAAAAGTTTTTTTAGAAAATTACGTTCAAGCGTTTCTGAAAAAGTGGAATTGGGAGATCATTTTCACACAAATTTTCGAGAACTTTATAAGACATTATTTGAAGCACCCATTCTCACAAATGTCATAAAAATATACAAAGATCCATTATTGTAAATACCAATGAAGGGAAATACATATCAAAAAATATGTTTGTGTAATATTTATAAAAATAAAACAATACACCAAAATGGCAATTATGTCATCGTATGCAGTGTATACACTGCAGTCCGTACCATAAGAAAACATGTGAAGTCGTTTTTTTTAAAAAAATCGGTTTTTATGTTTTTACATTGCCAATATTTCACTCAAAATTGCGCAAACACTACTAAAATTTTCAAAAAATATTGCTGACTTTAATGAAAGGACTAATTGTGGGGAACAAATTTAATTTGAGTAAAAAATTGCTAGCACCAATATTGAAGTTTCTCCCAATTTGCAATTTACGAAAGATCAGTTAGTTGTGAAAAATCAGCCAGTGCCATCTTTATAAGAATCCATGTTTAAGAGTATTTCACTCCATTCTTATAATAATTTAAAGAAAAAAAATTGAGTTATTTTTGAGAAAAAATTGCAAATATTCCAGAGGCTTACTATAAAGCACTCCTAAAATTAAAAGAATGTTTATCAAAATTGCAGAACTTTATTCAGGACAGATACCAGAGGATTATTCACTTTGGAAAAGATCCTACAAAACGTTTAGGCGCTAGTGTTGTTCACAGAGGGGCAGATGAAGAGACAGGCAAAGAGACAGATTGAAAAAATAGACTGACAACTAAGATGGATCGACGCACGATTTTGAAAACCAACACCTTTTAGATATCAGGAAAACCAAAACGGTCATTTCCGTTGGAATCTCGAAATCGATTTCCTCATATTTATATAACTTTCTCTATATTGATTGATTTTTTCGTGGTTCCGGGCGCGTCAACTGCTTCGGCCATTAGTCCCGTTAGTGTAGTGCATGTTTTTTCTCGGGAAATGGCTGTGATCTTCCCCCGCTGGATGGAGAGATCCGGCGCCGACCTACCGTCGGCTAGTGGGGTTTCCCCCTAAACAGGACTCTCCCACCAGTGGGGCACCGCCCCAGTCGGGACAAGCTCTAAGCTCCCGACCGGTCTTCCGGAATATGTGCTAGTGTAGTGCATGTTAGTGTAAGTGTGTGTGGAAGGACAAGAAAAAGGAAGGACAGATCGCGCGCGGTCCGTGGCCCGTTTGGTAGGGTACTGCTCCGGCATTCGCCTGGTGTCGATCGGAGAAACCACGAAAATTACCGATCAGAGCAGCCGGCCGCTAGAATTCTCCTCCAGATAGCGACTGAATTCGACCTAGCTGAAAAGCTGGTGTCGAAAATCCTGCCGCCGTGAGGACTCAAACCAAGGACCTCCCGGTCAGAGGCGCTGCAATGACATTAGTTGACGCACTGAGCTACTGCTACCAGTAACTTTGACTATCACCGCACACTAATACCTGGTTTAACTGTCTATATTAATTGATATTTATCAAATTATCTCAAAATATTTTTATGAGAAACAGTGTACAAGGAAACTGTATAAATCACCAAAAGAAAAAAAGAAAAAAGAAAAGCGAATAAAACAAGAATATTTTTCATAACGCGGAAATTTTGCAAACAATTCCAAAGTATATCCATAATACTAAATCCTTTGTTTACCACACCTTACGTAAGAGGAAAAATCCGTGCGTAACTGCTGGGATGAGTAATTGTAGTATCCAATAAACGACCAGGATTCTTAAAATGGTTTTTATTCTAGAAAACAAAAAGAAATCAGCAGGAGTATCCGCAGGAGAGGTTCAAGTCCATGCTTTACATCGTCGTAGTAGTGGTTCGCCACGCCTATCACCCCAATACACTAGCCGGATGCTCTCTTGCACAGCCGCTCGCTGTCTGCCCCGGCGCCGGGTCGGAGCCCTCTTATAGCCAGCTCAGGCTATTGGCCCGCCAACTAGCTGCGGAGTAGGGGCGGTGGCGTCTCTACCCGCCTGCTCGGGCGTGACGGCCGGCTCGCGCCGGTTGCCTTCTTCCCTCGCCAGGGGCGGTGGCGCTCCGCTGACGTCACTCGGCGGCGGCCCCTTTAACTGTATGCGGCCGGTCACGACAGTAGTGAACAAATTAATCGAAAAGTGAGAATCAGCCTTTTGCGACGAGGCAAAGTCTGATCTTGCATAGAAAATACGAATTGACGTGAGGTCATCTGCAGCCCCTTGAAAGGGTTATCATTATTTTATCTACTTTAGTTATATAATGTCAAACTTTATGAAATTGATGTCAGTTTTGTAACATGTGTTATGAAGACCTATGTCCTAAAAACACCAGGAAACATCATTTTTACCTCCAGGAAGGTAGAGTGTGCAAGATCCTTAATTTAATACGTAGATTACGAATATCACAATACACACCTCATTTGACGTCACTTTTTAAATATACCGTATCTTTATACCGTATCATACCGTATTTTGCTATTAATGGTCATTTATATTGCACCTAAAAGTTATGTGGAATCAATATGCGTAAAATCCATTTAAAAATTAAGTATTTATTCAGTTCACCTACGCCGCTTTCATGAGATATCAACTAAATTTGGTTTTCGTGTGTTTTTTTTTTTACCTTCTGTATTCCAAGATTGTCGTCTTTATTCCCGCGTCTGCTAGTTGTGCTAAAATTGCGAGTAAGTGTTAGTGGTCTTAGCGGATGTTTTGAAAACAAGTCACATGCACCATCGTATTTCCTACCGTCCAACAGTCACCGAAAGGAATTATTTTAGCCCCTTTCCTTGTCGCAAGTATACAAGCATGCAACTGCTGAGGTGGCAGATTCTAAATCAGTCGGAATGGGAGCGGTAGCTCAGTGTATCAACTGATGTCACTGCAGCGTCTCTGACCGGGAGGTCCTAGGTTCGAGTCCTGATAGCGGCAGGATTTTCGACACTAGCTTTTCAGCTAGGTCGAATTCAGTCGCTGCCTGGAGGAGAATTCTAGCGGCCGGCTGCTCTGATCGGTCGTTTTTCGTGGTTTCTCCGATCAATACTAGGCGAATGCCGGAGCAGTACCCTACCACACGGACCACGGACCGCGCGCGATCTGTCCTTTATCTTCCTTGTTCTATCCTCTCCCCCTTACAGACACACACTAACATGCACTACACTACCACATATTCCGGGAGACCAGTCGGGAGTTTAGAGCTTGTTCCGGCTGGGGCGGTGCCTCGCTGGTGAGAGAGTTTTGGTTAGGGGAAACCCCACTAGCCGACGGTAGGTCGGCACCGGATCTCGCCATCCAGCGGGGTAAGACCACTGTCATCTCCCGAGAAAAAACCTGCACTACACTAACGGGACTAATGACTAAAGCAGTTGACGCGCCCGGAAACACGAAAAAAACAAACCAAAGCAAACTGAATCAGTCGGTAACCTGCGGAACTGTATCCGCAGTGCGCGTGCATTTCGTGTCTGGTTTAAGTGATTCAAATATATTAATACATTACAGTTCTGTGTTTTTTATAAAGTGACTTTCGCTATATTATCTGTTGAACTGAATCGGCTCGATAAAATGCAAATTTCACTTTGAATGTGTGCGAATCAACCCGATAACTTCTCTTACGATTGTGGAAGATTTACACCCAACCTTCAAAAGAAAAAAATATATCAAATTACAAAAATTGCATATTATTTTCTTTGGCTGTCGTGTTTACGATCAGGACAAACCATGGGCTGCTCACGAGTGTTGTGTCGCCTATGCAACGACCCGTAGGTTATGGTTGTATGGAAAACTCAAATCATTATCATTCGCTTTACCAATGTTGTGTAAAATACCAACAAATCATTTTAAATGTCGCATATTATTGGCCGAATATGCATATTCAATTTGTAACTTGATTTTACCTCATGTGAAGCATGCTCATAAAATTTAATAAATAGTATTATAACTAGAGTGATAATGAAGATATTATTATATTATTTTGTATATTTCAAATACTAAATATGTTCATATCTTTTGAACCTTGCGTGAAAGAAACTTTTCTAATAGTTTGCGAAATCAGCATGATCGTTTCCTTTAAAATCACGTACTTTCATCCCGAAGATATGAAAAACATTATTTTTGTTCCCTAGTGTAATCAGTGCGTCCCTGTTAACGCATATACACAACTTGGTAATTAGTAATATTGGAACACGATCGACTATTGACGTCACTCTATCACCTGTGCAGAATAACTAGTTAATTATGAACAAAAAATTGGTACATTACAACTTTTTTCAAATGGGTAAAGGGATAAACAATATCCATAACGTAAGGTGTTAAGTCAATATTCACACTCAACATAACACCGTTTGATCATTCTCCAGTCTTGTATTGTAATGAGTAGGGCCAAGATTTTATGTAATTACATATTTTTTGTCTTTCTACTTAACGTTCTCAAAACTGTAATCTTGGCGAATCGTTACGATACTAACACAACATCCAATTTTCATTACATATTTTTACATATTTTGTATCATATTACATATTTTACAAAATTTTGCAATTTTAAAAAAATATTTTTTATTTTATCAATGTTCTTTTATGTTGTACATATTTTTTATGAAAAGAAGCATTTCAAAATAAAATCAGACTTACTTTCCGCATTATTACTGAGTGCTGTCGATTTAGATGCGCTTCGTTAAGACGCGGTCGGATGTTCTTGCACTCCGGCGCGCCTGCTTTGGTCAGGTTTGGTTAGGTTTTTTCGTGTTTCCAGGCGCGTCAACTGCTTTGGTCAATAGTCCCGTTAAGTGTAGTGCATGTTGTTTCTCGGGAGATGGCAGTGATCTTCCCCGCTGGATGGCGAGATCCGGCACCGACCTACCGTCGGCTAGTGGGGTTTCCCTAACCAGGACTCTCCCACCAGCGGGGCACCGCCCCAGCCGGGACAAGTTCTAAGCTCCCGACCGATCTCCCGGAATATGTGGTAGTGTAGTGCATGTTAGTGTGTGTGTGTGTGTGTGTAATAAAAATTAAATTTTTTATAAATATTTATAATTAAAGAAATTTTCCCAAAAAAAAAATTCCTTAATTTATTATAGTACTTTAATTAAATTACTTTATAAATATTTATAACTTAAATGAAATTTTTCCCAAATAAAAAAAATTAATTGCTTTTTTGTTTAAATATTTATTAACAATTCATTAAAAATTATAAATATGCAGTGCAATATTACTGAAGATGCGTTAGTGAACACATATCCAATAAATTGGCAATTTTGTAAACGATTATCGTGACACAGATTTCCGAAGTTTTTTTAGAAAGGATCCCTTTATTTTCTAACGTTTTTCCAATTTGACGAAATTTTGAAACATTATTAACAATTACAATTTTGAAATAATTTATGACAGGAGAATCTCTAGTGATTCTTAATGGATTAGCAAAAACAGTGTTTGCATAGGTCTGCTTATCTAGAAGAAGTGGGTGTAACATTCCGATGACGTGTAAAACTTTGTGTGCATTGCTCGTCTCTCGAAAATAAAAATATCGTAATGTAAAAATATACTTGCTATAATAATAATATAAATATATTAATTTCATTGCGTTGGATTGGAAATCATACATAAATTACATGTAAGTAATATATTGATATGAGTGTGTGTATGGGTGTGTGTGTGTGTGTGTGTTCCTCCAATGTTCACGCAATAGACGAAAGCTGGTGTTTCTACCTTTGCAAACATTAAGATATTAAAATGTTATATAAGAGTCATATGTCGTTTTGATTCTCCGCAAAAATCCTCAAAGACTAGTATCACATATGATTTTTAATATTTGCAGTAAAGAACTCCATGTAAATGCAATCACCTAACGTTAGATTGAAGAGGTAATTAATTGTGATACCCAAAACAAAAGATCAATAATCATTCATTTGCTTACAGCTGCACTTACCAATCATAATGTCTGCAGTAGAAAACTTTCATTGTGACTAAATGAACTTTAAATACTTTAAGTTTATTTAGTATTTTAATATCAAAACTATTTTATTACAATATTAATGTCACGACCATATAGTATTTTTAATTGGGTCATCTGAAATTGATGATGAAGTATTTCACAACTGAAAGCTGCTATCTCGGAGACGTGTTTGTGAAACTGACTCTAAAACGTATTTCTTTAAGTTATTAATTTTCTAATAAAATAACTAGGTTAGACAATGCATACAATGCAAATTATTTGCATTTTATATTAAATATTACAATAATAAACGACGAAATGTAGACATGGAGCTTAATAGTCGTTGTCCAGTGTTATTTTGGGCAAAAAACCCGTTTTATAACAGTTTTAAAATATGTTTTTACTGGGAAATTGCATGCCTTTATTTATGTAATTTAATGTATATACAAAAATTTTTGTAAAACTGTTGGTTGATTTAATATTTATATTCAAATATTTACTATAATATAACTCGCCATCACCGCCATTTTGTAATGTTCAAGATGAATAGTCTTGCCTCCCTGAAATGAAGCTAAAGCTGATTGGTCAGCTCGATCCCGCAGGGCGGGGCAGGGGTCGGAAAACTCTGGTAAAGTTCGGCTCAGGACATCGCCCATTTTTTGTGCAAGCGAGGGTACATAAGTTAAATTCTATCCTTTAGTTAATGTATATATTAATTGGTTATTTTTGGAATTAGTTATATTAATGTATTCAGTATCAAAGTATTGAAGATTCAATATCAAGGTAGAAAGATTCTGTCTGTAATCGAACAAGAATAAAATAAATTTTTAAAAAATTTACACACATTTCACAGGTTTCCTAAATTTTTTTCGTGTTACCCGGCTGTGTAGGATCACATCTTTGATTGTTTTAAGATTTTTTCTCAACCGATCGTAAACACTTCAATGCATTTTTATACCTCCAAATTATGGTAGAAGTGAAATAAATCAATGATTGAAAGTCATCAATTTCAAATGCTCAATGATTTGACTCTAGTCAGATTGATGATACTTGTGTATAGTGAATAATATTTTGATGAAGTACCGTTTTAACGCCTCCGGGTGATCAATATTTTTTTGAATAACTGTTATACACCTTTTATGGAACGAACTACTGTCGTGGGCACTTCTTGTGGTGTCGACGAAAACTATCCAACTTGAACATGACATGTGGAGCAACATATATTCTTGTTATGTAAATAATTGAAACAAATGTATAATAATAATAATAATAATAAAATAATAATAATAATAATAATAATAATAATAAAATAATAATAATAATAATAATAAAATAATAATAATAATAATAATATAATAATAATAATAATAATAATAATAATAATAATAATAATAATAATAAAAAAAAGAAACATTACACACGACGATAAAAGATACCTAATCTTCTTGTATAATAAAGTCCTTCTAATTCACATGTCCACATTCACATTCAAGTCTGTGTGTATGTTGCCGTGTACAACGAAGTAAAAATGACTTATGTACACCGGAAATGGGTAATAAAGGTATTTTTATACACTTTCCCCTTGGGTTGGCCCCTCCAGCATTTGACAATACCAAAAAGGTTTGACGTACCCAGGAACATGACAGAGAGATTTTAAACAAAGATTTAGTGCTTAAGTAAGAATTGCGTATCCCGTGGTATTCCGGTCTTTAACGTAATTCACCCGTATGTCAGGAGAAAAATATCTTATATTTTACTATCTTTGATACGATAATGCCCATTCGCTTATTAAAATGAAGTTTATACCCTCTTCTGTTAGACCTCACACAAAAATATGAAGATTTTGTTATCGAGATCGCCAAGCACGGGGCTAACATTCACTGAACTGTGATATTAATTCCATATAATTGATTGATTGATTTTTTCGTGTTTCCGGGCGCGTCAACTGCTTCGGTCATTAGTCCCGATAGTGTAGTGCATGTTTTTTCTCGGGAGATGGCGGTAATCTTCCCCCGCTGGATGGCGAGATCCGGAGCCGACCTACCGTCGGCTAGTGGGGCTTCCCCCTAACCAGGACTCTCCCACCAGCGGAGCACCGCCCAGCCGGGACAAGCTCTAATCTCCCGACCGGTCTCCCAGAATACGTGGTAGTGTAGTGCATGTTAGTGTAAGTGTGTGTGTAAAGGGAAAGGATAGGACAAGGAGGAGGAAGGACAGATCGCGCGCGGTTCGTGGCCCGTTTGTTAGGGTACTGCTCTGGCATTTGCCTGGTGTTGATCGGAGAAACCACGGAAAACTACCGATCAGAGCAGCCGGCCGCCAGAATTCTCCTCCAGACGGCGACTGAATTCGACCTAGCTGAAAAGCTAGTGTCGATAATTCTGCCACCGTCAGGACTCCAACCTAGGACCTCCCGGTCAGAGCCGCTGCAGTGACATCAGTTGATGCACTGAGCTACCGCTACCAGTAATTTCATATAATATTTACAGAAAGGAAACTTCAAAGTGGTATCTCATCCCAACAACGTTAATGAAAGGCAATCAACTAATTTAAATTCATTGACAAAAACAAAATTGTATTCAAGAATCAATAACAATGTTTAAATCCTTTTGAGTGAACTTCACAGCGAGAGATCACCATTAACAAGAATATACATGATTTTATTATTAAATATTATATCCCATGCAATAAAAGTAGTTTTACTAATTTTAAACATTTTATTTTAAAATGACAGTTTTGAAATTAATAAAAAATCAATTTACTTTTATCCGAGTACCTGAATTTTAATTCTGCTCGAAATTGTGTACTTCCAGCATTGCGTGTAGGCGTAAACGGATTCTGTGCGCCCGCGATCTGAAGACAGCAGAACATCGCGACTGAAGTTCCGGCTAGCTCCGCCCGCAGCGCCACGGTCTCTCTCCTTCGGAAACCCGCGGCGATGACTCACATACTGATAAGCCACTGCTCTGCAGCTGGAGGGGTGTTTTTTTTTCATGCAGTACAAATATCTTGATTCTTTTTTTAAATTATTACCTTGGAATTAGTAAAAATTCGGAGGAGGGTACCTGAATTTTATTTTTACCTCAAGTTACTTGTATCCAGCACTGCACGTAGAGTTAAATCAAGTCTGCGCGCCCGGGATCTGAAGACAGCAGAACATCGCGACTGAAGTTTCGGCTAGCTCCGCCCGCAGCGCCACCGTCTCTCTCCCTCGGAGACCCGCGGCGATGACTCACAGACTGATAAGCCGCCGCCGCCGCAGCTGGAGGGTGTGGGCGGGGGCGGGGCCGAGGGACAAGGGCGAAGGGATCCTAGAAGCATCTGCGCCCTGCGGAGGCAGCTGCCGCCGCCTCTGAAGGCCCCGACCTCTCACGACTGGGAGAGGGTACTGGCTCGACGCATACGGCTACGGGGGAGGATACGCCTATGTTGAGAAGTTGTTATTAACGAAGCAACACTAATAGCTAGAGCACGAAAAGTTTTGCGAAATGCTTTATTGCTACTCTTTTGACAATGATAATCACTTAATTGTGTTTTTGGCATTGTTTTGTAGATTTTTACTTACTTTCAATGATTTTATCTTTCAATAATTTTATCTTTCAATAATTTTACTTTCAATGATTGTACAATTTTCGAGAGACAGAAATTTCGAATGAAAAGAAATAAATTTTAAAAAAAGGTTTTACCTACTTTATATACTTAATGTAATTTTTTAAAACGATGTTTGAAAGTTTGCTTATGAAGATTTTACTCTTCAGCGGCCTATCTGGTGGAAATGATGTAAAACGTAACCGCAGTCGATATGTTATGATGGCCCTAACTATTTGAACGATCTGCGAAATAATATTAAATCTCCTCCCAATTTAAAAACCTTGAAGAATTTGAAACTTAGATTATTCTCATTTCAGGATGTAGGTTTTTTAAATTCCAACTTTACTTAATGCAATGATTAACTTTTAGACTTTTGTTCGGATTACAGTTTATAGTTATTTATGATTTATTTCTAAATATTTGATATTTTTTTTCTTGAATACTTGTCCCCCTGAAATCGTATCAAGAGCAAACATTATGTAAAAATCTATTTTGCAAACCTGTGTCATAATGTATGTTCTATCTCATGTTATTATTTTATCTTGTGTTATGTACTTTTAATTATAAGTAATGTTAGACGTGCGTTTTTAATTATTTTAAGTGGCCACGAATACTGGTAGCTCAGACCAACTAACTCAAGCTCTCATCAATATAAGGATCATTAAATAAAATAATATATATATATATATATATATATATATATATATTCAAAGAAAAATGTTGCAGCAGGAGGAGGAGACGGCGGAGGAGAAGGCGGAGGAGGAGGAGACGTCGAAGGATAAACAGTAGGAGAAGGGGAACAAGAAGGAGGAGGTAACAGACCGAATGTATTTGTGGTCTACTAATGGACTCGGGCGTGGATGAGGGAGCGCTGATTGCAGGGGGAGAAATAGAGGGGGAAAGCGATGTCAAATTGTGTAGTTCCTGGAACAGACCTAACTACTAGCGTCGTCAGTCGTTTGGATAATGCAAACGGTGCTGATCTGGACGCTACGAGAGTCGGGGGATTCGAACTCCGAATTCAATTAATAGTTTCGCAGGTTGTATGTTATTCCAGGCGAATGAGGAGTCTCTTCTTGTGGAATGAGGTGGCAGCGCTTCGTAGATTGATGGTCTGAGGATAAGCTGATGTAGAATGAGTGAGTTAGATTAGCGTGGAGTCAGTAGCGATCAGGGTGGAATAAACGGGAAATTGCCCATGGTTTGGAGTAATGAAATCAGGGTTCAATCGATTTACAAACAAGTTAGTTGGCGAGAGCCGCAGGCGAATTTTTGCACTTTGGCCGGTTGGGTTTTCCACATAATATTCTTTTTTTGTATATTCTCGCTTTACTATATACTTACATAGAGTGGAGATAGTATTGTAGAGCTGCGCGGAAAAAAAACGGCGATATTTCGGCAGAAATACTCTTATTGCCGGGTCCTGGTTACAAAAAGTTGATAAACGTATTCCAATACGTAGTAAATTAGCTCATCCAACATGTTTTGCAGTCGAATCCACGTTTTGTAAGTATTTGATGCCGAAAAGTCGATTGACAATAGAACATCCATCCATCTGCCTGTCTGTGGCCAACGCTATTGCCTAAATAGATCAGACGATTTGCTTCAAATTAATTTTCCCTCGTTAATCTGGCAGAATTCGAGATCCAGCGAGTTCGAAACAGATATTTTGGTTTTTGGAGATGTTTTACATGAAGCTTCAACATTTTCAAAATTTGCTTAAAAATATTTCCAACGTTTTTTGGTACTGTTTTACTTGGATAAAACAAAGAACGATTGAAAAATGGCGAAGGGTTTATTTTCATTGAACTCTGAACTTCCGAAAATTGCAAAAGTTAGAAATAATGCGAGATAATACGTGCTGTTGAAAACCCGATTAGTTAATAAAACAAGTTCGTATAAAGTGAACCAAGATTAACAAATCACTCGTGACATAAGAATTTTCTTTTCTCTCATTAAAGGTTACCGCTCAGCGAAAGAAAATTAATTCATATGAATAAAGTAATGAACTTAACTAATATTTCATTTCTAAAGGTTCCCATTTCATTCTGCACAGTCGCGTACCACCGCTGAATGTACGCATATAGAATGTGATAATGCTTACCGCTAGCTTTCGAAATTTCAACAAGAAAGTACGTTCTCAAGACAATGATATGAAATAAATAATACATCTTATAATTAAATACACAAAATAATAAAAAAGATCCCGATACCCAATGCGTCGATGTCTAAGATTTCCTAATGTTTCGAATTTTCATCAACCCATTTCTACTTATCTATTCACATTTCTCAAGATTCAACAAATCGGCATTATTGATATCTCTAGTTCATTTTTCCCTGTAAGATAATACAGGAATAAGTAAGATAATAACAATTAGATTAAAGAAAATACTTTTCCAAGTGTTGTCACTTAATTTTCCTTCGAAAATTATATTATGAGTTAAAGAATTACAAGTTCAGCTCAAATATCTGCACAGTCCCCCCAAATCACTCCCTCTATACTTCCCGAAGTGCTGTTGAATGTGCTGGCGAAGCAATTAAAATAAATGTCTCTTTTCACACTCCGTCGTGTTCTCTACCTCCAAATGATTTTTTCTTCCTATTTTCCTCATCAAATTCCCACGTCTTACCCTCTTTTCTTATCAAATAGTTACATCCTCTTGTCCTTTACTATGAATTACACTCTTCACTCGTTTTTCTATTGAATTTACCAACTATATATTCTCCTCCTCTCTTCTCTACTTACTACTAATATATCAAACTATCATATTTCTGCTACTCCCAGACCAAAATTGCCTCCCTTCCTTATATTCAGTAAGCCTCCCCTTTTTTTCTAAAATTACTGTTGTTCTCTCTCCTTTTCCATAAAGTTCCCGTTTCCTTCTTCGTATCCTATCAAATTATCCGCAGATCATCTCCTCTCCCGTTAAATCTATTCCTTTCCATACATAATCTCTTTCCGTCATGCTCTCATGTATCTTCGTTTCTCTTTCTCCGCCCAATCCTTTCTCATTAAATTCAGTAACTTACACTACACTTACATCAACATTCCCCTTTCCATTTTTCTTCCCTTTCCTTTAAATCCTAATCCCTTCTCCACAAAAGTCTCTTCACCACGTATCCTTTCACTTAATACCCTCATGTATCTTCGTTTCTATTTCTATTTTCCTCTTCTTCCTTCACCGCCTTCCCCATTAAATTCAACTTACTTCCTCTACTCTCACATCAAAATTGTCTCCTAACCTCGTTTTAGTTAGCCCTCTCTCCTACTCTTCTATTAATTGTTATAGATCTTCCTCCTTTCCCATACATGTCTCATTCCCTTCCATCAAATTTTCCGCACCTTTTTGTCCTCTCGTCAAATTCTATCCTTCCCCAGACACTTCACGTCCCATTCTCTCCTCACATCATCCCATCGTGTATCCTCGCTTCTTGTTCTGTCTACCTTGGGTTCCTTTCTTCAGCCGACTATTTCTCCTTCCCCCCGTGTTCTCCCCCTCCTCTCGGCATCTTTTCTCCTCTCTTTCCCCCTCCTCTCCTCGCTCCTCTAATGCCCCTTCGCCGTATCTTGAGCGTTACATTGGACGGGGCTCGCCGTCCCCAGCCCCGTCCGCTAAGCCACTCGGAGCCCCGGAGGGTGGATTTACGGGACGGGCGCCTGTAGTTAGCAAGTCGGCCACCCGGCGCGCTACCGTCTTGAAATATGACGCAACCGCCAGCGCCCATTCCGTCTGCGGGAACGGGATTGTCTGCATCGCTCTGTGATGTGCTGCTGTTGCAAGGCCGCTACGGAACTGTGTACTCCGGACTGCGGGAGGCAGAAGCTGCCAGACTGTCTCCTCTGGTTCCCGGAAATGCCCCTATGCTCTGCACCGCGAGCGGTAGCTCAGTGCATCAACTGATGTCACTGCAGCGCCTCTAACAGGGAGGTCCTAGGTTCCAGTCCTGACGGCGGCAGGATTTTCGACACTAGCTTTTCAGGTAGGTCGAATTCAGTCGCTGCCTGGAGGAGAATTCTAGCGGCCGGCTGCTCTGATCGGTAGTTTTCCGTGGTCTCTCCGATCAACACCAGACGAATGCCGGAGCAGTACCCTACCAAACGGGCCCGGACCGCGCTTTTTCCTTCCCCCCCCAAAGGCCCCGCTGGGGGAAGTCCTGGTTAGGGGGAAACCCCACTAACCGACGGAGGTCGGCGCCGGATATCGCCATCCAGCGGGGGAAGATCACCGCCATCTTCCGAGAAAAGAACATGCTCGAAACTTACGGGACTAATTACCTAAGCTGTTGACGTGCCCGGAATCACTAACCAACCAACTAACCAATCAATCAACCAACCAACCAACCAACCAACCAAAGTAATTTCAACATTGACAGGCCGATTGCTTCCACATTGAGATTGACAAATACACATCTTCCTTTTTTGCTAACGTCAAATTCGGCCGTTCTGATGTTTTGATCCATTCCTTCCTGGTGAATACAAACGTCAAAAATAGAATGACCTATTTTTAAGAACAATAATGCGAGTGTGATGTGTTCATTTATGTTTGGAATGCCACGAAAAAACCCTTTGGAGGGAGAATGGCCGAGAATGTGTTCGAAAGGAAATGACCAATTACGAGCGTGACCTTGTAGGCAGTAGAAGGCAACGTTCAGTGTTGCGTTGTGGGCGATGTCGGCTTTCGTGCCACGTGCTTTGTGACGCATAAATGACAAAGCCACTGCTAAAGCAAGCTTTTGACATACTCTATTGTTAATAAGTATCTGAAATACCTTAGTACAGAATGTTCCATAGGTCGAAGCATGGTTTTTCCTCTTCAAAGTTTCTTCAATTTCACGAAAAAGGATAAGGGATAATTTATTTTAATGTTTATTCGAATGTGGATAATACAAAACATACAGTATTTAATGTTTAATTTTATTTTTGAAATTTTAGTTTTTAAGAGCCGACCTGGATGGCCGAGGTGGCTGAGGGTTGATGAGTTGAGAGTTGAAGAATTGATGGATGACCGAGGTGGCTAAGTACCGACTCAGCGCTGCGGTTCGAAGGGTCGCGAGTTCGAGTCCCGTCTTGGGCATGGTTGTTTGCCCCTTGACTTTGTATGTGTTGTCGCGGGGGTCTCGCGTTCTGCTGACCCCAGATCGGAGGAGCCCGCAAGTGTGTTGGTCTAGTGTATGGTCGAATATGCGACCCATCGGGGCGTAAAGGGTATCCGGCTGTAGGCTGGATAAAGCTCTAGAAAAAAAATATATTAAGAGGATATATGTGCCATCTTAAATGACAACATGCGTGTTTTTTTTCGTTATTTTATTTTGATACTTTCATCGCACACGTTCATACTTCACCGTGGTATAATTACTTTTCGAACGATAAAGTGACAGAGATCTCTATTAAACTACTAATTGTCCTTCACGAACTTAATCACGGAGTGGTTCGTAGAACACAAAAATTGCCATAAGTATAAACTTAATACAATCCTTGCATTCCTGCGAGGTTCAAATTAATCTGATCTTCTAACTTCCGTATTTATTTGTCAGTTTTTGAAATGATTGGAAGTTAAAATAAAAGTGATTTCTTAAACTTTGATGAATGTGTTTAAAAAACTCACTAAGTACTCGTTCCTTTCTTCTATGGAAAGAAACACGGAGACTAAGAAAGTAATGATTTCATGAGAATATCGCGAAGTACGCATTTTCCTTTAAAAGCATTTCCTGGCAAACATTCCAGAGAAATTAAATAAATTCCAAACAAATTACTTTTGGTAAAAAATTAATATTACATTGGTCTTGATTAAAGTCTAGAAACAGAGTTCCTCACGCAAAACACAATGTGCATGTTAATTAAAATCGACCTAATTTTTCACTTTAATTGACATTATATGTATATTTAAATGACACATGCCATACAAGTATCATTAAAGTTTTTCCACGTTTAATATAATGTAGTAGTATTTAAAATTGACTGGCCATTTAAGCTTTTGAAGACATAGTACAAAATATGTTCCTGTCAACAGATGGCGCTGAAAGTCAACGTAGTGAGATTTATTTATTTATTTATTTACGTCAAAAAACAGTTAAAAACTGCGTATGACATGCTATGGGGAAAAGTGAATTGTGTGCACATTTTCAAAATTCTGTGATCCCTAAGTCATATACTACTTAAATTTTGAATTTTGAAAGGAAGAAAAAAAAAAGGAAAAAAATCTCCCATGTAACAAAATCTATTTTCAAGGATAAAAAGGCAATAAATTTTGGCTCTTATCCATGTTGTACTTCAGAATAATAGTTCCTGGCGCGACAACATGGAAACGATAATTTGAATAATTGTATTTCCCACTGAATTCTAGAAGACGTGCACGGAAAATGAAGTTACATTTATGTCCAGAAGCAAAACAAGGGGCCATCTCAGCATTTGCTCAATGGATCAGGGAAACTGGACGAAAAACCTGATAGAGATGGTAATTTCACTTTTGAGTTAATTTTAACTATATAAAAAATAAAAATTATATAATTTTAGCGGATAATTTTCATCATTTTCTAAAATAACTTTATATAAATGCATAATAATTGTAATATAAACTCCGGAATAGGAGGGGTTAAACCTTTTTCTTTTGCCTCCTGGCCCTGGAATAGCTTAGCTAACACAATGCCACCGCTAACAGCACTCACCTGGTTTTCAATACAGGCCGCCACTGTCGGCTTTTCTCCTAGTTTACAGGTCAGCGGATGTGCATGTCGCCGATAGGGACACTGGCAAGCAATACATTTAAAATATATTATTATTATTGTTGTTGTTATTATTATTATTATTATTATTATTATTAATATTAATTACCAATAAAAAGATTAATTACCACAAGAAATATAAAGGTTTTAAAGTGAATTTTCATAGGTAATTATTATCATTTTATCAAATTGATGTATATTCAGCGGGGAATAGTTATTCAAATATATTTCGTAAGAATTTTAGTGAATAATTTTAAGAATTTTCTGAAATGAATTTTGCGAAAATCTTTCGCAAGCTCACGTGTAGGTCGGCACAGAAGCTCACGCCAGCGTCATCAGAACGCCGCCAATTCCCACGATGTAGCAGTAACGAGACAAATGACCCTAGCAGTTGTCGCACCCAGAAACAAATCAATGAATTCACCTCACACCCCGCCCCGTCTCTATATCTTTCCATTGGCCTATATTTAGCCTCTTCTTTCACCGCCTCGTTAATCCGCTTCCCTATTTGTTTCAGATTGAATGTACAGTCGACTCCGGTTATAGTGAACTCGGATATAGTGAACCCTCGGTTATAGTGAACTTAAGTCACTGGTCCCGTTTCACTTACATGACAAATAAGCATAAGAAAACTCGTTATAGTGAACCTAGGCAATACAAGTCCTGAAAATAATTTCCTTCTGGGAAAAGAATATATCGCCTCAGTGCCACAAATTCCTACACTAGACAGCTTGAATTCCACCAGTGCAAGAGGCATTGAAGGGTGTCAAGACTGCATTATGATAGTTAGACACAGAGGTCAACGTAGAATCAATTATGGGGTGAACACGAATTCTGGGGAATAATCTAGGGAAATTACTAATGAAAAAATACGAAGTAAACAATTGAAAATAATATTGAAATTTTCAGTTCGTATTGTCAATGTGTTTTGCTGTATGTCTATGTTGATAAAATTAATCTTTATGGAGGAAATCTATTTAATTTTGACATCATCGGATAAAGTGAACATCGGATATAGGGAATTAAAAATGTTCGCTATAACAGGAGTCGACTCTACTGTAAGAACTACAACATAAGATTAGTAAGGGAAGGGAGTATTATTTTTATTTATATATTATTTATTGATATTATAATAATATAAATAATTTATATTATATTATATTATATTATGTTATATTGTATTATGTTATATTGTATTATGTTACATTGTACTATGTTACATTGTACTATGTTACATTGTACTATGTTACATTGTACTATGTTACATTGTACTATGTTACTTTATTATGTTATATTATATTATGTTACATTGTATTATGTTACATTGTATTATGTTACATTGTATTATATTACATTATATTATGTTATATTGTATTATGTTATGTTATATTGTATTATGTTATATTATGTTATATTATATTATGTTATGTTATGTTATATTATATTATATATTATATTATATATTTATTTATATTATAATATATTATGTTATATTATATATTATTTTTATTTATTTATTTATTTACATTTTGTTCCGGACCTTGGCTAAGCCAGTGCTAACAGCGCGCACCTGGCTGTCAGTACCAGCCGCCCCTGTCGGCGCTGCTCCAAGTTCACGGGCCAACGGATGTGCGTTGCGCCGCCAGGGGCCGCTGGCACGCAATGCGGCTGCGCGGCCCGCGCGCCGCGCCTCCGCGCACGCGACCCTTCAGCGCTTTAATGGGATGCGCCTCCGACGCGCTTATCGCGTCAGCCGCCGCGCACCAGGCGCACTACGGAGTTGGTTTCTTCGCGGCCGGAAATGTTTCATGGTGGTTCGCGGAGTCTTTCCGTCTTCCGTGAATCAAGGAGGACAAAAAGATGGTCGTACGGTCTACCTATACTTTGATTAGTACATTAAGTCCTTTGACATTTACTCTGCTGACACGCTGTTCGTCAATCGGGAGGTTGAACGTTATCATTGTGACGCACTATACTGACTTTCGGTTGGATGGAGCTTGAAATGTTCTGGTGGTTCGCGAGTCTTTCGTCTTCCTGAATCAAGGAGGAAAAATCTCCTTACTTGTTTAGATGGTCTACCTATACTTTGATTAATACGTTAAGTCCTTTAACACTTGGTCTGCTGTCACGCTGTTTGTCAATGGGGAGGTTGAACGTTACCATTGTGACGTCACTATACTGACTTTCGGTTGGATGTGAGCTTATCTAGGGTCAACGGATTTCATCGTGAACTGAAATGTTTCTTGGTGGTTCGCGGAGTCTTTCGTCTTCCATGAATCAAGGAGGGAAAAAAATCACCGTACTTGTTTAGAAGGTCTACCTATACTTTGATTCATGCGTTAAGTCCTTTGACCCTTGGTCTGTTGTCATGCTGTTTGCCAATCGGGAGGTTGAACGTCACCATTGTGACGCCACTATAATGACTTTCGATTGGATGACATCGACCCAGTTTATCGAGTATTAACGGACTTACTGTTTTAATCGAAATATAAATACATTTATTTCAGAGCGAACAGCTTTTCATTGTTGGATTCACAGCCGAAGTCTTTGTCTTTAATTGCTTTGAAAGCAGTCTTTTCTTTCCTAATTGAACTACTTCTTGAATAATTTTACAGGGCATTATTTCAAGGCCTATTTTTAAGGAACAGATTTTATTAAGAACAAATGTCGATTTTAATTATGGTGGTTGTAGGAAAATCCCAAATTAATTGGAACGCAATCTTCGAAAGTTTTTTACGCTAAACGAGGACAAGGTTTGTCAAAAAAATTGGTAGTATTTTCGAGAAAAAATTGAAAATGTTGGTGAAAGAGAAATGAGGATAGGTCAAGGAAGAGGAAGGAAATATCGCGTACAGTCCAAGATCCGTTTGTTAGAGAACTGCTCCGGCATTCGCCTGGTTTTCATCGGAGAAACAACAGAAAACTACCGATCCCAGCAGCCGACCGCTAGAATTCTCCTCCAGACAGCGGTTGAAATCGACCGTGTTGCAAATCTGCCCCCGTCGGGACACGAACCCTGGAATCCCGGGCAGTGACTCCAGAGACAACGTTAATGCTAAACCCTGTCCGTGCCACCACGCCAGAGGTCAGTGGCGTAGAGTTCGAGGGGGAGGGGGAGCGGGGGCAGTGAGTGCGGGCGACAGAGGCGCTGCGGGCGGCGCGGGTGACAAGCAGCGGCGGCGGAGCCTGATGACAGGGCGGACAAGTGAACGTCGCGGCGGCCGCGTGTAATCCGGGGCCGGCGCCGCGCCGCGCTGCCACGCCCCCGTGGCGTCGCGGGAAGCCCCGACCACGCCCACCCACGCCGCTGCGCTGTGTCCCGCTGCCCAGCACGCGTCGACCCGCCCCCCCCCCCCCCGCCCCGCCCATCACGGTACGTCACGCCCAGAGCCAAGGCCTCTGCTTAAATAATCTTTTACTCCTCTCACTTTCGATCTCTCTGTCCTTACGATCTCTCCGTCTCTCTCTCACTCTCTCGTCTCTTTTTTTTCTTCTCTTCTCTCTCCTCTTTTCTTCTTCTCTCTCTTGTCTTCTTCTCTCTCCTCTCGTCTTCTTCTTCTTCTTCTTCTTCCTCTCTTCTTCTTCGTTTCTCTTCTTCTTCTCTCTTCCTCCTCATCTCTCTTCTTCTTTTTCTTCTTCTCCTCCTCTGTTTATTTATTTATTTATATATTTTACGTCAAAAACAGTTAAAACTACGTATGACGTGCTATGGGGAAAAGTGAATTGTGCGCACAGTTTCAAAATTCTGTGATCCCTACACTAAGTCATATACTACTTATATTTTGAAAAAAAAGAAAAGAAAAGAAAAAGGCTCCCATGTAATGAAATCTATTTTCAAGGATAACAAAACAATAAATTTTGGCTCTTATCCATGTTGTCATTCGGAATAATACTTCCTGCCGCGACAACATGGAAGCAATAACTTGAATAAATGTATTTCCCACTGAATTCTAGAAGACGTGCACAGAAAATGAAGTTACATTTATGTCCAGAAGCAAAACCAGGGTCTCTTTGTCTCCTTCTCCTTCTCTCTCTACTGCTTCTCCTCTCTCTTCTTCTTCTACTACTACTCTCTCCCTCCGCTCAATCATTCTACTTATCATTTCTATTTTCTCGCCGTATTTATGTAGTAAAGAGAAACTTTTGTAATGCTGCGGAGAATTCGTCGATTTTTGAGATAAGTTTTGAGACGCAAGGCCTCGTGGGCACCTGCGTCAATAGTCTTTTCTCTCTTTCGATTTTTCCTTTTGACTCATCATTTTTACTTTCTTCTCTTAGTTACATTGTATAGAGAAAGTGTTGTATTCTGATGTAAATTAAATGACATAAAACTAGTTTTGTGAGCTCCTGGTTTTCAAAAAATTAATAATTCCTTTATGTAGTACATTACTTCTTCTTAGATGTTCTATAGCCGAAAAAATTGCAAGGAAATGTATATGTTCGTAGCACCACTAAAATATTTCTTGCTATCAATTTTTCATTCTGCTTGCGGTACCTTGCTTTTAATCTCTGGCTTTCGGTTTGTTGATTTTCCTCGTCGTACCGGATTTAATTCATTTTCGCTCTCACACTTCCTCCTGCTGTTTCATTCATTAACGTTATCACCGCAGGCACCTCCTACTGTGCAGTATATCGGACAGCACAATGCCCGGGCATTCACAGCACACCACCACTTCTTTCTAATGATTACGATAACTCCCCTCTTGCGAGCATAACATCCCTCTCCCCCCTGCTTTCGTGCCGCAGAACCCCTGCCGCCCCCCCCCCCCTTGTTGGCCACGCCCTCTACAGTGACCGCGACCGCCGCATGTGCGCTGCTGTGACTTGCTGGCGCCGCCATTCCTCACTCCCCTTCACTCCCGCCCTTACACCCTCTCCCCCTCCCCCTGCCTCCTACTCGTGGCCAGCACTCCCCATTATTACTCCCCGGACACGCAGTGCTTGTCACCTGCTTACCCTGGGATGCAACGCTGTGTCTAGTTTTCTTCTGCCGTTGATTTGACTTAATGCTTCTTTCTGTACAAAGCAATAATAATAATAATAATAATAATAATAGTAATAATAATAATAAAATAATAGTAATAATAATAATAATATAATAGTAATATAATAATAATAATAATAATAATAATAATAATAATAATAATAACAATATAATAATAATAATAATAATAATAATAATAATAATAATAATAATAATGATGATAATGACAAAAATTGCATTTTATGATTTCCGTCTTGTTCCCTTTATAACTGGCGATGAGACATCGGCAACACAACGCCATTTGAAAACATTTAATTTGAGATGGCCGTGTATATTAATTTATAATTATAATTAAACTGACAAAACAAAGTAAAACAAATATTGTTTGATGTATTTGGCGCTATTGAGTCGGTAGTCCGACTTCGCCGGCCAGTTACCGGTGTCCCCTATGTCTGGGCCTATTTTAATTCCCATGCTTGCGGGTAAGAGCGACATGAGGCGAACATGACGTATTCTCTTCACCGTAATTAGCAAGAACCGCCTGCTTAGGTTTTTCTTCGTCATACAGCTACAGAAACTGGGACGATTTTAAAAGGAAAGCAACTATATTTTTGCCTCGACCGGGAATCTAACCCGGGACCACAGCATATGAAGCTAATGCGTTGCCCATGAACCATCCCAGAGGCTATAATAATAATAATAATAATAATAATAATAATAATAATAATAATAATACATCATAATACACAATACATCATAATACACAATACATCATAATACACAATACATCATAATACATAATATACATAATATTGGTCGACAAGTTTTCACGGAATGGGATCATAGTCGATATACCTATCTCTTTAGACCGAAATACAGCTGCGTCCATTGCTGAGAAGAAGCGAAGAGATCAGGCCTTGGCTATTGAACTGAGCGACATGCGGCGGTTAGTATCTGTTGAAGTAGTTCCTGTGGTTATCTCTGCAAATGGACTGGTCTCTGAAGAACTTAACTTCATCGTTTGCAAGGCTTGGCCTTAGCAACTGGCACATTCAGACAATGCAAAAGCTGTTCTCCTGAGTACTGCACGCATCGTGAGGAAGTTTTTATTGATATAACTTCACCTGACTTCGCCGTCGAATCCTGACCGCCCGAGTTTGCAAGCGAAGCAGGCACCTTGGTTCTCTAAAGGTCCCGGTGTCGGCTGTATGGCACCTCGCTAGGCGAGAGACTTAAGAATATAATAATAATAATAATAATAATAATAATAATAATAATAATAATAATAATAATAATAATATAAAATTGATACATTCTGTATAACCAATCGAATACTGTAGGTTCAACAAATTTCCCTGTGTAGTTAGGTTTTCTTTTTTTGTAATCCAAAACGATCTGCAATTTTTATTGGCTCATTAGAGCTTTGGTTTACATTTTTTATTAAATGTAAAAAAGACTGTTAAAAGCTTGATATGACGTACGAGGAAGTAGAATATTTATGACATTTATAATGGCACCAGTGGACACCGTTAGCTAGCTGGTGATGTCGGACAATCGATCCAAAATACCAAATACAAAATCCCACCTGTGTATTAATGCATCAATAGCCCATGCATTTTTTTGTGTTAAAGACAAAAGAGGCAAACACGAAATTGAAAAGTTTCCGAGTTTCTTGAAACTGTCGTCTGTTCTCTTCCGGTTTGGTCCAGTCATGGGAAGGCACTTTTTGTTCTCGTTGTGTCATTCTGGTTGATCCTACTTTATTGTTTTGATTTGAATAATTGCTTCAGTTCTTTCTTTCTTTCCTCGTTTTGCTTCTGGACATAAATGTAACCATTATCTGTGCACGTTTCTAAATTAGTGGGAAATACAGTTATTCAAATTATCGTTCCATGTTGTCGGGTAGGAATATTATTCCGAAGGACAACATGGATAACAGTCAAAATTTATTGCCTTTTTATCCTTGACAATAGATTTTATTTCATGGGAGTTTTTTCCCAAAATTCAAGTAGTATATGACTTAGTGTAGGGATCACAGAATTTTGAAAATGTGCACACAATTTACTTTTCCCCATAGCACGTCATACGCAGTTTTAACTGTTTTTGACGTAAAATAAATGAATAAATAAAAGTCTAATAGTGTTACAATTGTTTATCAGCTAATCGATTGATGTATTTTTACGGGCGGTGAAAACGAGTAAAAGATGAAGGGGACGCCTAATAAATAGAACTCGGATTTTTTGAGTGCAGTATTTGTCGGGTTCAGTTTTAGAGTGCATGGAGATGTCAGACTTCCAGCTATTTAATAAGTTATATTTTTTGTGACTGTTTTTTTTTCCATCGATTTTTAAATATATCTCCCGATATAAATTACTTTTACATCCATGAGTTCAGCATCTAGTCGAGATGAAATTGCTTTCCCTTGTATTCCTTCCGTAGAACAATGCATTTTTCTTCTCGATGAAATCTATACGGTTTCGTTGCTGCTCCCGTTGAGATCTCGTTAACTTCTCAACCGGTGTTTGACACGATTCTCATCTTGCGTGACGGGCCGCCTTTACTACGCGTATCCTGTTCGCTCCCTCAGCTCCCTCATAATCCGCACCCTCATCTGTCCCTCACCCGGCCGTGACTCATAACGGCTGTTCCGCCCCCGACGCACGGAGTCGTGTAGTTGTTTCCCTCCTTCGGACGTGCAGCAAATTGGATTGCGCCGAGGGCGGCCAGGTGACGTCCGGCTGATTGGCAGGTTGCTTTCGTCAACGTCCTTTGCTGCGCTTTCACTTGCGAGTTGCCGGCTTGCTTCTTTGAAGATTAACATAGCTGTCTACCTGAACCTAAAAAAAAACTGAAACGTAGTGCTTTTTTTTTGTTTTTCCTTGTACATTTGATTTCTTCATGGTTTTAGAGATCAGATATTGAAAAGAAATTCTCTGTTTGTTTTTAAAGAATTGTCCAAAATGTAGGTTTTTACTTCAAACAGCATACCTCTTAAACTATTTATTTAATATTTTAATAATTATTTTTTAATTAATCACAATTGTCTATTTTAGTGAATGTCTAAAATGGTGTGGGTACTGTAAAGAGTAAAGAGATACTGTTTTTAAAACGGCGAGAATTTGAGTTTATCTGTAATACTAGTGGAATAATGTGAATGGCTTGCTAATTCTAAAAATCTGATTTCGAATCCTAATGCGAAGAACAAAAAATGCTACTTGGAATCGCTTTTGCAGGTTCATGTATTATAGTATTTCGTTGGGTCGCAAAGAATTGGAGAAAGTGTGTGCTGTTTAGCACCTCGCTTTAATTAAATACTCGTTTATTTGTTGAACCACAGCACAAAAGGTATTGTTGATGAGTTGGAATTATTCTCACTCTTTTCTGCAAATTATTATAAAGGTTAACTTTTTGAATCGTGAAAATAGATGTCAGATTTACCAGGCGTTTTTCAAGTGGTACCTCTATATGGTTCTTTTGGTATGATACCCCTTATCAGGACTTTTTAATTGGACGCTTCAGAAAAAAGAAGGTAGAAGCCCTTTTTAACTTTCTACATTATGTGCATGAAGTTTTTCAGAAGCTTAGAAAATCTTAGTCGCGCATTTTGATAATATTTGGATGACAGTTATATAAAAATTATTTATATGTTTTTGATATGCTGTGTTTAACGACTCTTTAATTACTGATTCTCATTATCACACCGATAAAATGTTTTATTAAAAAGATCCGATAATATTACATATTACATTTTTAATAAAATTATAGGACAATATTTAATTTCGTATTTTAAATCATATATAAGTAAAAATCGTTTGAAACTTGTCCAAAACCAAAACCGAAACAAATAGTAATTTATAATTTTAAACTTTATTGCAAGAGGACAAGTTTTGAAAACAAGCGACGTTAGAAGCGAGTTTGCAAGTTTGTACGAATGCAGTAACATAAATGCAACATTATAAACGGGCTGCACATTTTTTGGTATAACAAAATTATGAATTACTAAGACAATGAAAAATAATTTTGCGAACCAACTTTCTTGGGACGTCTCGGGTGTTTGTCATCTTTGCGAGAAAACAGTGGTCGGCTGCTCCATTTATCTTTACCTTTCTCTCGCTGCGATTGGCTGAATGTCTGATGACGCAATCATTCGAGCAGTAAAATGCTAGTAAGTCATCATGTGTGCCGTAAAATGCCCTTTTATCAACGATTTCTTACAACACAAAAGGTCGTTTATAATGCTGGTATACAAAAGAAATATTTTATTAAACGAAATTGAATAGGAAACGAAACTTATTTCAAACTCTTTGACGCCTTCATTAGGTAGAATTGCGAACATCTAGGTTATAGAGGTGATGACGCTAAAAACCAACATAATGTGCGTGTGAATCTCACGCTTGACACGGGATGAACTTCGCGTGATTCAACACGTGCGTGCGTGGTTCTGTCCGTGACTGTCTGAAACATCTTACGCGTTACTGGTGACAGGCTGTAATAAATAGGCGTTGACTGACGTTTCGCAACTTCTAAACAACTGCTTAACAGCTTTCGCATGCGCTGTGTAAAATCTATTAGCACTACCTAACAAATGACTCCTGACAAATGACGCAACGGAATATAGCGACTTTTGTCCTAGAATTTCCATAATGTTTATCTCGTTAAGTCAAGAAAAATGAAAATGATTCTACCAAGCTGACAAAACTATTTCGAAGAATCTCATTTTAACAAATTATCCAAGATACCTCGTTTAAATTTTCAAAAGTCAGTAGCTGTATGAGACATTGTTCGAGAACTGCAATTCACGTATGTGGTTCTAAAATATTATTAAATTAATATGATTTTAATTGCTATTTTTATAAGAAAATTGTAGTGTGGTTTCTCGCAACCAGAGAATAATAATTTGATTTGTACAAATATGCTATACCATCGCTCTAGAATAATTATACGATGATATTTTTGGATGTTTTGCACACTTCGCGGACTTCATGCTCTGACAAAAAAATAAGACCATGATTGGTGCAATTCTGCATCGCACGTTGATGGTTCTTTTGAAATATCAGTTTATTGAACGCAAAATACACTAATGTTCCCCGACTTTTCATAATAATATTTATTATCTTAAAGTATTCTCGTCTAAATTTTGTTGAAAGTATTCTATTTCTAAATTATAAAATATTTTGGTGGTATTTTAACCGTTAATATAATTTGTTTTTAACATTCTAGAACAATACAATAGCTCATGAACGGTCACAGGATTAGCTTAATTTTTCCTGAATCAATCTTCCTTCCTTCAAAATTCTTGCTTCTTCAAGCATTTCCATCTAATTCAGTGTCGTTGTAGTTCATTGTTATTAATATATAAAATATATGTAAGGAAGATTCGAATATTTACATAAAAACATTCTGAGAATTTCAAAATTCAAATTGAGGTTTACAATTGATAAAATGTAAGTATTCCTTTTTTTAAATTCTGCTTGAATTTATTTTTTATTCTTTTGGATTTTTTCGTGTAACATTAATAAAACGCAGTAATATACTCTACACTGTGATATTTTTAAGCCTTTTCTATTTTATAAAGTCGTTTGAAATGGATTTAATTCGAATCAAACTAAAGTGCACTGACTAAAATTGTGACATATAATTATGTATTGAGGTGAAGAAAAGAAGAACAAAAATGATGGATGTAGAGTTATTTAGTATTAATTCTGTGCAGTAAAGTGCTTTCTACGAAAACGCTTTTCGTTTTGAACAGTTGGTAATTATGGACGTTATTCTTTTATTACGAGTCAATTACAAACACATTATCTTCGAATATCAAGAAAGCTACCTGAGCCAACAAAGTTTCCTTTCAGTCCTCATCAACATTAAATGATTTCAGAGACATTTAATGTACGTGAGCCTCGGTGAACAGTATTAGCATTTCTCGTTAATCTACCAATGAAGAAATAAGTGAGCAGTTGATCTGCCTTGGCAAGATACAACTTGCGTTCAAATTTCTTTATCTTCCGTGGAATGAAAGAAGGAAATCGTGGAAGAACGTAGGCCTATGTATGGATTCAATCATACTCACATTTGCGTCAAAAGAGTCGTTGAAATGAAATGAAATCTTCTTAATGTGTTTGACATTTAGTTAATATAATAGTTAAATCATGTACCAAATCCTTTTCTTTTCCAATGTGAGCTCTATCGAAAGAAAAGTATAATTAGGTGTATTAATTTCACTTATATATTTTGCAGATGAATTCGGTACAGAAAATTTTAACAAAACAGTTTAGATACGCTTATTGAATTATAGAGATAGAGTAATGACTTATTATATTTTAATTAATGATAGTTGAGGCTATGAGCGGCATAGTGGAGTCACCTACAAAAAATGTTATTATTGTACTTTTTGTCGCATTTGATGCACTTTGTTGGAAGCAAAGTGGACTAACATGAGGTTAGTCCACTTTGCTGCCACATAATATTGGCCGGCGAAGGCAACATGTCGATTGTGTTGTTTTATGTGCAGTTTGTGAAGTTTGTTCAACAGTTACAAAGAGTGAATAGAAATGATGATCTGAATGTAACTAAGGTAAATACATTTGTCAATAGTTATATTTTCATGTATTTCATGTATTCTCACCAATTCGGGGGCCAGAATTGCAATATTAAACTGTCGTTGGTATGAAATTACATTTGTGCATCTCTATATCTGAATGTGGATGAAATAAATCATACTTTCTTTCAAACAAGAGTTTGGTCTAATGGAAAAGGAGCAAAATCTATCGTAGTAATTATGTGACTTAAAAAGACATACCAAAACGTTTTTCAATTTACTTTGCATTGAGGAATTTTATTGAAAAATTCATGCCTCAAATAATAAATTTCTCCCCAAATCGGCTTTAGCCTGACATAAGACACTTCCCTTAGACGGACGATTCTCGAGTTGGATTCTCCTCGTTGGATCTCCTCATCCAGCGCCATCGCCCGCAATAAAGCATTCACTACACTGACGGGACTAATATCTATAGCAGTTGATGTACCCAGAAACATTATTTAATCTATAAATAAATCCAAATGACTGCTTCTCTTGTCCCCTTAACCCTTTCATCCATCCTTTTATCCAACTCGTTATATATGCTGCTCTTCCCCGCTCAGCGTCGATTCGTCATGCCCTGTGTTGCACAGGAGACGCCCCCAAAGTTGAACATTTGAAATATTCATTGCCTTATTCGTTGACTTTCCGGTCGTTTAAAACTTCACTCCCCTAGTCGGAGCGTATGTGAACTTCACTTTTTCTCCCTGACACGGTATACTTAGGAGGTCGATACGAATTCCAACCTCCCAAGACGCATTGAAGCATTTGCCGGATATAATGACATCGATCGCTTAAATATTCGATACAACTGAAAGCTCTCGCCATAAAGTTGTTCGTCGCTCGGGCAAAGAATAAAAAGATTTCTTCTTCTTCTTGTTTGTTCAGTGGATGTGTGTTGCGGATGGAAAAGTTCCCTTCCTGGTGGCTTATACGTTTATGTTGTTTTTAAAGCAATTTAATAGCGATCGAAGCCAGAATTGATGGGAGACCTCTGTAGAGAAAATGGAAAAGGAGTACGGGAACGATTTCTTCTTACAATTTGGTCGGAGTGAGACTAATTTGTGATCGCTGGGGAAGTTTCTTGTTGCAAGGATGCACAGAAGTTCTCATTTAGTTTTTTTTTTTTCTTGTCGATCGTCTTCCGAGGAGAAATGGCTGTCTACTGAATGGCAATGAACGTTGTGTTAACGTCGTATAAAATGAAACATTTTGCTCATATAAAAAAGTTGTGGCAGGACATAATATTTCTGGGTTGTTTTATTATTAATAATAATGAATTAGGAATGAAAACCGTGTAAACGTTTACAAAATGTGATTTTGTAAACTTTTTAATCGGCAATTGGTGATGGTAATTGGTAACAGAATGGCTTCACGATGCAGGGAAGTAGAATGGTGATAAAATTTATTGCAATAACTATAATATTAAAACATTGAATATATAATATTGAAAATATAATGAAAACGTTATATATAATTATTTGAAAAAACAATTACTGTTGTTTATCGTTTGGAAGAAATAAATTGTGTGTTCCGCCGACTTACTTTACAATTAAGACATTAATGTTTCACATTTATCATTTATTGTATTATGTAATTAAAATATTTATATTATTTATTTCTAATTCACTTTTCTCACCAACGAAATATGAACCAACCCTGCATTGCAAAGGGATAATTTCCAGATTAGAAGCTTTACTTCATGTTTTAGTTTCGGGCTGTCTGATACCTCTTTTTCGGTGTTAAGAATTTGTGGAATTTGGTATTTGAGAGTTTTCCAGATATGTGTTAGAAAAAAGTATGCAGAGTTAAGACAAAATATAGTGTACAGGTTGTCCTGAGTAATTGTGAGAATTGCAGTTCTAACGGAATAGCTTAGTAAAAATGTGTGTTATGTTAAGATTCATTACAATGTGGAATTTGTTTTTTAAAATGTTTAACTCTTCAAGTGTGTAGCTTCATGTGTAACATTTCAAGTTGAATCACCACTAATTATTTTACTTGGACTGATAAGGATTTTCTTCTTTTGCAGGTGAGTGGCATCTTGAAGATTGTAATACATTGGAGAATACTTGTGAGTAAGAAAAAGAGTGGTTTATAATGTTCTAAGAATGTATAATTATATTCCAATGTTTTAATTTACTTTGCAACACATGATAAACTAGTTAATGGGTTTAATCGTGTTTTTTCAATATTTAATATTGTAAATGTATTGATGTATATCTACGTCCCATGTAATTGTGACAGGGCGATGTAATCTGAGTAAACCCTTTTCTATTCAATACTCGCAGAGGTAACTGCTGACACGAACGATTCGATTCGCCTTTTCAGTGTGAGGGTAAAGACGTTTACATTCTAATAAGGACAAACATATTGGACAAGCAGATGGAAATTACGAGTGACATTCAAAATTGTATTTTCTGCACCCAAAATTAAAGCGATAATTTATATTCGAAGTAATAATTGTCAGCAGCCTACGGAATAACACACCGAAAAAAAGTTTAAAATGACTTCCATAATTGTGTTAGAATAGTATTTACATTATAAATGTACCTTGACAACTTAAATATTTAGTTCTTTCATTAATTTATTTGTTTTCCAATTTATTTACGACAGTTCCTTAAAAAATAATGAGGATCTTCATGAGGTGAACAATGTTGCTTCACAATGTAAGCTTTCGCAATTCGTTCTCTACTTGTTTAAAAACTATTTAAAACTAGTTATTAAATACTGATATAAAATTGTTTAATTTCCTTTGTTGCCGATGTATTCTCTCTGCAAATAAATGGATAGCTGTAAAGGTCATATGCTTTGCGATGCATTTGAGTGGCATGTTTTATTACGCGGTCTTTCTCTTTGGGTCTTATGCGTTTCAATTCATCTCCTTTAACTTCTAGTTTTCTCTTCTTATATTTGTCCTTCCCGATATACTACTATGGCTCCTCTTTCCCCCTCCTTATGCTCTTTAGTCTCCTCCTTTTTTATATTTATTTCTTGTTTCACTATCCAGGAAAATCTCCCTCATCCCGCTCTACCTTGGGAAATAAACTTTTTGCACTAGCGTACTCCAAGGCCAACGATTTGACATGAAAATAATAGTGTAATGACCCGAAAGCTACCAGAAGGTTATTAGGTTGGGTGTCGTAATAATGTAAGACGAATATTTAAATTTTTGGGCGTCAGGGTACAGGATTGGAGACAGCGGTCGTATTTTAAAGACTTAGATAATATTTAATTAATTCACTTTGACAATGACGACTCTTGATCTATTCGGAACGGACAGCTCTAGATTAGAATACGTTCTTCACTAAGTTATTGGTAAATTTCTATTTGGAAATGTTACTGCCGAGTGGACTGTATACACTTTATTAAATTTAAAAGATGTGAACTGTGATATACGTATGCGATATACACATACTAATGAATATATTATATAATTTTCGTTATATATCATTGTAATAGAGTTCTTTTTGAATACTATTGATGTTTTGCTTTCAAAAATTAATTTTTAAATAGTATTTTTCACATGTTACAAACCTTCTTTTTATATAAAAAGATTATTAACCCCAGAAGTCATAGAAGTCGATTGAGTTGGGTAAAGTTAGTTTCAGAAGGTCACAGAAAAAATTTCTTTTGCCGCCTCACCTGTCGTTTTCAGAATTCTGCGAGGAGTGACTGAAATTGAGTCACTGACCTGAAGACAGTAACTGAAAACAACAGCTGGCCCAGGGATGGCGGCAGACGCGAAGCCATTTTTCAAAATTGATCTATGGACAAGTTGCAACCAGTGGAAACGCGCCAAATCTCAACTAGCGGTGCGATAACAGTACATATTTTCTCGCATTCTTTCTAAATTGTCAACTCTCGAAAATTCAGAGAGTTGGGCGAAAAGGAATAAATGCTCCATTCTTTTAAGCGCCCGTTGTCATATCCGTGAAAATTAAAGAAAAGAACCTGGAGAGGTGGCTCAGTGCATCAACTGATGTCACTGCAGTGCCTCAGACCTCGGGGTCCTAGGTGCGAGTCCCGACAGTAGCAATGTTTCCGACAATGGCTTGTCAGCCTGGTCGAGTTCAGTCGCTGTCTGGAGGAGAATTCTAATGGCCGGCTGTTCTAATCGGTAGCTTTCGCTGTTCGAAGGTGGATGCGTGGTCGGGGGCGGGGGTAAGGTGGGGGTGAGGGCGTTGGAGGGGGGTGGGCGAGGGCGGGGCGTGGGAGGGGGCGGTGGTGGGGGCAAGATGGGCGGAGGGTTGGGGCATGGACGGGGACATGGGCGGTGCTTGGGCGTGGGCGGGGGCGGGAAGTTTGGGGGGGGGGGGGGGGGACGGGGACGTGGGCGAGGGCTTGGGAGTGGGCGGGAGCGAGGACGTGTGCTTGGACGTGGGCGAAGGCGGATGCGTGGTGATGGGCGGGGGTAAGGGTGGGGGCGAGGACGGTGAATGGGCTGGTGGCAGGGTAGGGGGCGGGGGCGAGGCCGAGGGCAGAGCTGGGCGGGGACAAGGGCGGTGTCGGGGGCGGGGCGGGCCGGGCCGGCGGCGGGGCGCGGCGCGTTGCGACACGCGTAGATCCATCACCCGCGGCGCGTGGCCGAAGCCGACGCGGGCGGGGGGCCGGATAGCCGCACGGCCAGGTGACGCCGACCTGCCCGGCGCGGTCGACGGATGCTCCACGCGTCGTGGTCTCTGACGTCCACAAGGTGCCAACTCTAGTGGTATATATCTCGCAAGCTCTTCTGCAAGGTGAGGTGGCTCAGGGCACCAACCAATTCCACTGCAGTGTCACTGACCGGGAGGTTCTCGGGTTCCACTACCGTCAGTGGCAGAATTTTTAACACTACCCAGAGAGCTGGGTCGAGTTCAACTGCAGTCTAGAGAACAATTCTATCGGCCGGCTGCTCTGATCGGTAGTTTTCCGTAGTTTCTCCCATCAAAGCCAAGCGAATGCCGGAGTAGTACCCTAGCAAACGGGTCACGGACCGTGCGCGATCATTCCTTCCTCTTCCTTTTCCTATCCTCTCCCCTTGCACGCACACGCACACACACACACACACACACACACACTTTTACACTAACAAGCACTACACTATCACATATTCCGGGAGACGATTTGAAAGCTTAACCGTTGCCTCGGGGTAACTCGCTAGTGGTAATACTTGGAAAGGAAAACCACGCGTACCGAGATGTAAATCCGCATCCGAAGTCACGATCATCACCGTCTCCCGGGAAATGTCATGCAAGTCTCTTACGGGACTAATGGTCTAAGAAGTCCCTGCTTTTCACTGTGATCAACTAATATGATTAACAAATTGTAAGTGTGTACTTCAAAACAACAAAATAGGTTTTAGTTAAAAAATGTTATTTACTTTTCCGCCTACAGATTTTTCAACGTAGGCTACAATCAATGGTAACCACATTTGAAAACTTGTATTTATCTAGTTTCATATTTAAGTCTGAAGATAGATAAAATTATTTTCTGAAACATTGCTTTTCCTATTATGTAACACACATATTTTGCATTCATTTTTTAGTTTTTATATAGAACAGTTATCTAAAACAATTTTCTGACTTTAAAATAAAAGACCAAATACAGCCTAATTTCTTTAAAAATCCAAGGTGTCTCGGGTCACTACCGCTTGTCCCTTTGTGCCCATCACGTCCTTTGGCGCTCTTGCTATAGCTGTCTCCCTTCCAGCGCACTCCACCCTCATTGTCCCCCGGCCCCTAAACTTCCGCAGTTCCCGAGGGTCATTTCTCACGTCACCGCAGGAGAAATGATACGTAAAGAACCGCATAGGCGAAACCACACTTTCAATCTTTGTAGGGCACTGTAACTCTGCATTTAGCTCACAGCTAGCATTGTCGCATTGCTGCAGTGACAAGACAGTGACCAGAAGGTCCTAGGGTTCGACACCAGATGGTGGTCAATTTTCGATACTAGCTATATAATTAGTTTGATATCAGTCAGTTTCTGGGAGAATTCTAGTGACTGGCGGCTTTGATTGGTAGTTTTTCATTGTTTCCTCGTTGAATATGTTGCTGTGCAGCGATTAGATGGTGCCCAGGAGGACCAAGTGTTCGACACTGGATGGTGGCCGCTTTTCGATACTAGCTAGATAACTAGTTCAATAACAGCCAGTTTCTCGAGAATTCTAGTGCCTGGCGGCTCTGATTGTTAGTTATGCATGGTTTCTCCGTTCAATATGTTGCTGTGGAGCGATTAGATTCCTAGTGTTCGACACCAGATTTTGGCGGATTTTCGGTACTAGCTACCAATGCTCTGGTCATCGACAGATATCACAAATACGCTGATATTTGAGTTCTTTAGCAGGATTTTGGTACGACAATTCTATATTTGAAAGCAACCACAAAAAAATAAGCAAAAATATAAATTACATTAAATAGTTCTACAAAGATTTTACTCGATCGAGTTGTTGGCAATGACATTAAAACGTGGAATACCATCGAAGCTGATTACGAATGATGTGCACGATTTTATCATGGCTGATGCCCGCCGTTCGCATTTCTCTCGTCGATGCTGTCCCCGTCCGACCCCCGCAACCCTTCGGCCCTCGCTGCCCCCGCCGCCGCCGCCGCCCCCGCCGCCGCCCCCGCCGCCGCCCCGGCCGCCGCCCCGCCGCCCCGCCGCCCCCACCGCCGCCCCGCCCCGCCCCTGCCCCACCCCGCTGCCGCCCCAGCTGCCGCCCCGCTGCCGCCCCGCCGCCGCCCCGCCCCGCCCCGCCCCCGCCCCTGCCGCCGCCCCCGCCGCCGCCCCGTCACCCCGCTCCTCCACCTGCTGCCTCCACCCCGCCCCCGCCGCCCCGCCGCCCCTGCCCCGCCGCCCCGCCGCTCCCGAGCCCCGCCGCCCCGCTGCCTCCGCCGCCCCCTCCTCCACCTGCTGCCTCCGCCCCCGCCGCTTCCGTTGCCTCACGCCCACACCACCTGCTACCTCCGCCGCCTCACCGCCCCCACCATCCCCACCGCCCCTGCCGCTCCCATCTCCCGCACAGCACCCCCACACCCAAACAATTGCTCCAGGCTGCTCCAACCGTCCCCCACCTGCATTTCACCGTTCCTCCCGCAGCCCCGCTTCGCCCCTGGAGGGTATTTGATCTCGGCTGTCCGGTGAGCGCCCGGCGGAAATTCCTGGCCGCCCTAAGCCTTCTGGCACCTGAGAGCTTCTAAGCCCCCGCGCTGACCGCCCGCGCCCAATCTTGCCCCTGCCTTCCAACCCTTCTCGCTCCCCCCCCCGTCCTGCACCCCGCTCGCCACTTGTACTCTCCGGCGCTACCAACCTCTCGTCTGAATTGTGTAAATACACTTGGGTGCCTGCGTCCTTCTCTGTGTGATCTCCAATCATCTCTCCACCGTTTATTTCCGTCCCTTGTATATCTCGGGCTCGTTTTTCCTCCTTTCCTTTTACTGCTGAATGTTTCACCCCTCACCCCTCTCAAACTTTCAAACTTCTTTCCACCGGGAGCGGTAGCTCGTGCATCAACTGAAATCACGGCAGCGACTCTGACCGGGAGGTCCTTGGTTCGGGTCCAGACGGCGCGGCAGGATTTTCGACACTAGTTTTTCACGTAGGTCGAATTCAGTCGCTGTCTGCAGGAGAATTCTAGCGGCCGGCTGCTCTAGTCGGTAGTTTTCCATGGTTTCTCCGATCAACACCAGGCGAATGCCGGAGCAGTTCCCCTCCAAACGGGCCACGGCCCGTGCGCGATCTGTTCTTCCTCTTCCTTGTCCTATCCTCTCCCCTACACACACACACACACACACACACACACTTGCACTAACATGCACTGTACCATCACATTTCCGGGAGAACCATCGGGAGCTTCGAGCTTGCTCCGCTGGTGGGAGAGTCCTGGTTAGGGGCAAACCCCACTAGTCGACGGTAGGTCGGCGCCGGATCTCGCCATCCAGCGGGGGAAGATCACCATCTTCCGAGAAAAAAACATGCACTACACTAACGAGACTAATGACCAAAGCAGTTGACGAAACATGAAAAAATCAATCAATCAATCAAACTTCTTTCCTAACTTTTTTGCCTCACCCAACATCTCGTCTGGCTTGTTCTCCCGAGTACTACTTACTTCCCGTCTTGAGTTACGTTAACTCTTGCTTTTGGATTAGTGGTGAGTTATAGTTGACATTTACATAATTGAAATGATTGAAGGCGTTGTCATTGCTAACAATACTATTTATTTCAATAATAGCAGCTTTCGATGGCTTAGCCATCATCATCAGATTTCTGATACACAAAAATGTATACTCTGTTAATTCTAATTTTTGTTTATATTATATTTATATATTTTTTTGTATGTGATGATGATGACTAAGCCATCGAAAGTTGCTATTGTTGAAATAAATAGTATTGTTGGCAATGACAACGCCTTATATCATTTCAATTACGTTAACTCTCCTACTTTCACCTTCTTTCTTTTCTTTAATCAAGTCTTCTTTACTTTACTATCGGATCATTCCTCCTTTCATTTCCACATTTCCTAATTCATCTCATGCATCCTCATTTTTTCCCGTGTTCTTCTCTTGTGCTCAGTTAAGTAGGAATAGTGATAATCTTAACTTGCACAATTGTGCAAATTTGTATTTCTCGTTTTTGTTTGTAACGAGTTTGTTTTTCGCTTCAACACTATGCGTATCGATTATGCCAGGTTGTAGAGAATATTCAGTAACATATTTTTCTTGTATTAATCTGCATTTCCAGACAATATGGTTACAATTTCGCGAGAAGTAAAACGATCCGAAAATTGGCCGTTAAAATAGAATTTCGAAGGCTTTCCGTCCATCTTGCGTTTCCAATTTGCCTTCGTTCCGTTTTTTAATCTGTCTTTGATGACTTCAGTTCTTATTCTCTCAGTGGTGTATAATCCCATGTTCTCTGTTTGTAGTATTTTTTTTTGATCATCCTTTTTTCGTAATTCTAGTACGTTCCCAACAATTTTCTCTTTTGTTTTTTACACTCCGTACCCATTGCTTGTCCTTTTTCTGTCTCATCAGCTGTGCACTATCAGTTTCTTCTACTCCAGCTTCCCCTTCAACCTTCCTAGTTTTACAAAGGAGCAAGATACGCCGGTTCTCTCTCTATCCATCCCTGTTCTGGTAAGAACTGTAAATAATTAAATTCATATTTATAAAAAGTTCGTAAGTCTGGGTTTCAAAGGGGTCGATCTGTGCCAAACTTTTCCATCTTGTCCGTTCATTCGTCCAGCTTTCAAATTACTTCAGTGTTTTCTTTTCATTTATTTACAATATTCAATTTTTATTATCGTGGAAACCCTACTCTCTCGTGTTCAGCGATTCCTGAGCGTCATTTTCCTTATGTTCTTTCCGTTTTCTCTGTTTCATTTATTTTACTCCATGTCAATTGCTTGTTCTCTTCCTAGCTCATCAGCTGTGCCTTCCTTCTGCTCCATTTAGCCCTTTAACTCCCAGTGTTGCCTGGAGCAATCTCAATAATTTCCTATATACATACATCTTCTTCACTACCATATCTATCTCCTTTGTCTTCTCCTTCCTGTCCATTCCTTCTTCTTTGTCTTCTCCTTCCAACACTCTCTCTTTTCCTCTCCCTCCCTTGTCACTTTCGAACAATCTAGGACCTCGACACGGCCTGCCTCTGGCGCTTGTTTCGCCAAGTTGGCGCACCTGTCACCGCGTGCTGTGGCCGTAGGCGGCGGGCGGCGGCTCTCCCGCTCGTTTGTCCGGAGCGGACAGGGATTACCAACCTGGCGAAATCAAATTCCCTCGTAGCTCGCAGACGGCCTCTAGGGGCCGATGCGCAAGTAGGGTTGGGGAGGGAGGGTGGGAGGGTGGGGGTGGGGGGTCGAACGGCGAAGCAAGATGGCGCCGGAGGGCCGGGGGTGGGGTGGGGTAGAGAGAGACGGAGAAACAAGCTCAAGTGGCTGTTTGATTCATGGGATTGCAGCGGGCACAGGTGGTACAGTGAACGTCGTGCTGTGTAGCGTTCGCTTCATTTTCTACGTGGGGCGAATGAGAGAGGGTTAAAGTGGACTTGGGTCATCAGACACGTGTATACTTAGTACTATCAGGACACGTCTTTTCGGATCTCGTTTTCCCCGATGCGAGATGACGGGGTGGATGGTATTGTTCTTTTTTTACGTCTTTGGCACCGTTTGGTGCATTCACCCGAAGTAGACGGTTCAGTGAGAACGGTTGTCGTTGCAACGTTTCTGTCGGCGATGTTCGGGAGTTCGAGTCTCTCTGATGGCAGATTTTTTTCACTAGCTTCAAAGCTACGTGGATTTTAACCGCTCTCTGGAGGAGAATTCTAGAGGTCGGCTGCTCTTATCGTAGTTTTCCGTGGCTTCTCCCATCTGTACCAGGCGAATGTCGGAGTAGTACCCCCAACAAACGGGTCACGAACGGAGCGCGATCTTTCCTTCCTCTTCCTTGTCCTATCCTCACGCCTTACACACATACACACACACACACAGTAACATGTACTACACTACCACACATGCTGGCCTAGCTTGTCAGCTAAGTTGAGTTGTCCGGAAGAGAATTCTAGCGACTGGTTGCTCTGGTCGATAGTTTTATGTGGTTTCTCCGATCAAAAACAGACGAATGCCGGATCAGAGCCCTAGCAATCGGGTGACAGACCACGCGCGATCTTTCCTTCCTCTTCCTTTTCCTACTCTCACCCCTTACTTGCACCTGCTCGTACACGCACTACACTACCACACAAATCCGCCGACAAGTCGAGAGCTCAGTGCTGGTCCCCACTGGGGCGATGCATCTCTTGTGAGAGATACTACTCGCGCAACTTTTCTTGAACGATGGATTGAAGAAATGCGAGCGAAGTGGGGGTATTAGTTATGAAGTCGGCCACTAGAATATTTACAGTAATGACTACCTCTGGAAAATCAAAGTCAAACCTGCTACGTGTCATCGCTCTGAGTAGGCAACAGCAGGTACACGAGATAGGAGATTTAGGTGCCTCCCTTGAAGGTCCTGGACCTGCCTCAGACATTTCTTCAAATAATGGTAATAAAGCTGAACTGAAGTTCTCAACAATGAAAGCAACTAGTTCTGACCAGCTTTTGTTTCGCGCCAACAAACTTTTAATGTTTGGAATGTTGTCATCAGTGTTCGCTGCAAGTTTATGCCTTCAACTGTTTACTGCTCAAGGGAGGTGGAAACAAGGTCATCGTTCAATTCATTGATTGATTTTCTTCGTGTTTCCGGTTGCGTCAACTGCTTTGGTCATTAGTCCCTTAGTGTAGTGTGTGTTTTTTTCTCGGGAGATGGCGGTGATCTTCCTCCGCTGGATGATGAGATCCGGCGCCGACCTACCGTCGGCTAGTGGGGTTTCCCCCTAACCAGGACTCTCCCACCAGCGGGGCACCGCCCCAGCCGGGACAAGCTCTAAGCTCCCGACCGGTCTCCCGGGATATGTGGTAGTGTAGTACATGTTAGTGTAAGTGTGTGTGTAAGGGGAGAGGATAGGACAAGGAAGAGGAAGGACAGATCGCGCGCGGTCCGGGGCCCGTTTTGTAGGGTACTGCTCCGGCATTCGTCTGGTGTTGATCGGAGAAACCACGGACACCTACCGATCAGAGCAGCCGGCCACTAGAATTCTCCTCCAGACAGCGACTGAACTCGACCTAGTTGAAAAGCTAGTGTCGAAAATCCTGCCGCCGCCAGGACTCGAACCTAGGACCTCCCGGTCAGAGGCACTGCAGTGACATCAGTTGATGCACTGAGTTACCGCTACCGGTTCATCGTTCAAGAAATGTTGCGCGAGTAGTACTTGGAAGGAAACGCTGTAAGGGATCACAGTGTGGAATATCACTGAGGAGAGACATGGAAAATGGGAGAACCCCGGCAAATTCTTCCGCGAACCAACATTGCCCACCAAAAATTCCACACGATTCGTCCCATTGAATCTGGATATCCAGGTGACCTCCTGAATGCTTGGTTGTTGGATCATTCATGGCCATTGTGAAAAAAGTTGCTGCTTATTAATATTATTATTAATATTAATATTATTATTAGTAATATTACTATTATTAATATTATTAATATTAATAATAATAATAATAATAATAATATTATTACTAAATATATTAGCAATATTTAGTAGTGCTAAGACTTTTTTTTAAAATTTCTTTCGTTGTTTGACGTAAAACTGCTTTTAAAGGGTTTTCACATTAAAAACATTTTAAAGATATTTCACATGAATTACATACTTTTTTGTATATTATAACCATAATTAAACATAAAATATAATTATCAATCTTAGAGCTAGTTCTAGGAAGGGACCTCTGAACTGTTATTTATTTTTATGGAATATGCTGATACTAGAAGTAAGCTTTTCAAGTCGTTAGAAAGTAATTCATTGGAGCATCTCACCAATAAAATTATCTTAGTAATTTTTCTAATAGTGTAAACGATAGAGGGGCTCACACATCATTATTTTCCTTAGACGATAGCTAACTTCATTGACAATACTACTTTTTCTCGTTAAGTGCTTCCAGGATTTCGGAGATGGATTCCCCATTCACCTCCTGATACATACGGCTGCTCTGTATTTGAATCACTGTATACATATTTAATTATCTAATGAAAATGTAATTAAAAGCTTACCTGAAGAAAATTTGACATGAAGCACATCTGTATTAAAGGTAGTTGTCATTTCTCTTTTCAGCAATAAAACTGAAAGTAAACAGCTGCAATTGAACAAATGAATCTCTCTTTGAGAGAAGTGGTTTGGAATTATAATTCAGTTTGATTTTTAGTAAAATTTAACTATGCTTGCAGTTCCTAGCAAAGGCAAAAATAAAACTTTGGAATGTTTCGCAGAAATGTGCTTCCACATTTTCAATTGTCTGCAGGGAAGAACAACAAACTCGTGGTAAAATTTCGGAAGAGCAATCGGACTTTCTGTGGTTTTGGAATTCGTCGAATTCCTTTTACAAAAATATTACATTCACGGGAGATCCCAACAGACACGAGAAAACTTTCAACTCAGGTCAAACGCTTCCTTTCTCTGGCGTCTGTCGAAATACGTACAATCAATCTGTGGCATTCAGAGCCAGTGTCGCCAACTGTTCCATGCCGGTAAGCCATCATCGATTTCTGTTGTTTTGTTTTAGCATCAACGTTGCTGCCGAAAGCTCCCGTTGCTCTCTTTCATTTTCCCTTTTCTCTCTGGAGGTCTGACCCTGTCTTTTATTTTCTGTTGAACTCTGGATGTCCCGACTTTGTATTTTAAACTTCCCCTCCTCTAGTCGTGGTTGTCGGTGGGGTTTAAAGAAAGTGGAGACAATCAAAATAGGTGGAAAAATATTCCTTAAACACTAAATATTTTTATTGTTTATTTTCACTTCTTGAATTATTATTTTTAATTTTTGTAATCCTGTTTTTACTCTTTTCACATTTGTATGCGTACAGAAGTCTCCCATCTCCATTTCACGCTTATTACTCTTGGTGCTACCACCGTGGTAGTTCCCGTACGTTTAGTGCGTGTTTTTGCTCGGGAGGTGGCGGTGATCTCACCCCGCTGGAGGGCGAGATCCGGCGCCGACCTACCGTTGGCTAGCGTACTGCATGTTAGTGTAAGTGTGTGTGTAAAGGATGAGGATATGACAAGGAACAGGAAGGAAGAATCGCGCTCGGTCCGAGGCCCGTTTGTTAGGGTACTGCTCCGGCATTCGCCTGGTGTTGATCGGAGAAGCCACGGAAAACTACCCATCAGAGAAGTCTGTCACCAGAATTCTCATCCAGACAGCCATTGTATTCGACCTGGCTGACCAGCCAGTGTCGAAAATCCTGGCACCGTTGGGACTGGAACCTGGGACCTCCCGGTCAGAGGAATTGGAGTGGTATCTCTCCACCACCCATCTCTCCACGGCGCTACTGTGATCAAAACAAAATGAAATCACTGTCATTAAAATAAAATCAGGAACTTGTTAAAAGCTCACAATCTTTCAAAAACAATATTTGTGTATCTATCAGCTATAAACAGGTAAAGTATATCGCTTGTAAGCGGTGGTAGCAATTTTAAAGTGATTTATTTTGAGGTTAGGTTTATCGCACGAAGCTGTACTATCCCATCTAAATAACGAAACTTCACAGAGAACTAGCATTCAGATACCTCATTAACTCAACCACGTTTCACTCTCACCTATTAGGACGATACGCACCTACATCCCCCTGAAGTGCAACAGCAGCTCGACTCCGAGGGGAAGGAAAACTGGCAACACGGCTGCCGCCTCTCTGCGTAGGTGTCCGAACGAAAGCGCGGGGGTCTGTGGGGGTGGAAAGGAAGGGGAGTGGCAGGAGGTTTCAACGCGCGACGCCCGGAGGCGTCACTGGCAATTAGTGGCAATTTGGGACGTCAGGGCGCGCTCTCCCACGGGCGAAGCGCTCTCACCTGCCGGCCCCGCCCTCGTGGCTGCGAATCGCGCGCCTGACAGCAGCCGGGCTGGCCGGGCCCAGCCTCCGGGCTTGCGGCTGCGTAGCGGGGCCTTCACCGTTGCTTCCCCGCCCCGACGGGAGGCCGATTTGCGGCTGCCTCCAAGCGACTTGGTTCGTCTGTGCGTCGTGCTTCATCACATTCGTTGTCACTTTCTTTTCTAGTCCCGTACCTACTTCCCTTCTCAGTTTTGTCCCCACAGGACTCGTCGTTTTCGCCCCGTCTTCCAGTGTCACGTCCTCACTCCGCCTCTCGCTTCCCACCCCCACTTTCGTCCACGCTTCTTTCCACTTTTCATCCCCACTTCCGTCCCCTCTTTCGACCTTGCTTTCGCCCCCGCTTCCGTCCCCGCTTCCGTCCCCGCTTCCCCCCCTTTCGTCCTCGCTTCCGTCCCCGCTTTCGGCCCCCGCTTTCGCCCCCGCTTTCGTCCCCGCTTTCGTCCCCGCTTCGGGCCCCGCTTCCGGCCCCGCTTCCGACCCCGCTTCCGGCCCCACTTCCGTCCTCGCTTCCGTCCCCGCTTCCGTCCCGCTTCCGTCCCGCTTCCGTCCCCGCTTCCGTCCCCGCTTCCGTCCCCGCTTCCGTCCCCGCTTCCGTCCCGCTTCCGTCCCCGCTTCCGTCCCTCGCTTCCGTCCGCTTCCGTCCCGCTTCCGTCCCGCTTCCTGTCCCCGCTTCGTCCCCGCTTCCGTCCCGCTTCCGTCCCCGCTTCCGTCCCCGCTTCCGTCCCAGCTTCCGTCCCCGCTTCCGTCCCGCTTCCGTCCCCGCTTTCCCCGCCTGCCGTCCCCTTCCGTCCCCGCTTCGTCCCCGCTTCGTCCCGCTTCCGTCCCGCTTCCGTCCCGCTTCCGTCCCTTCGTCCCGCTTCCGTCCCGCTTCCGTCCCGCTTCCGTCCCCGCTTCCGTCCCCGCTTCCGTCCCGCTTCCGTCCCCGCTTCCGTCCCGCTTCCGTCCCGCTTCGTCCCGCTTCCGTCCCCGCTTCCGTCCCTTCGTCCGCTTCCGTCCCGCTTCCGTCCCCGCTTCGTCCCGCTTCCGTCCCGCTTCCGTCCCGCTTCCGTCCGCTTCCGTCCCCGCTTCCGTCCCCGCTTCCGTCCCGCTTCCGTCCCGCTTCCGTCCCGCTTCCGTCCCCTTCGTCCGCTTCCGTCCCCGCTTCCGTCCCCGCTTCCGTCCCCGCTTCGTCCCCGCTTCCGTCCCCGCTTCCGTCCCGCTTCCGTCCCGCTTCCGTCCCTCGTCGCTCGTCCCTGTCCCTTCCTCGCTTCGTCCCCGCTTCCGTCCCCGCTTCCGTCCCCGCTTCCGTCCCCGCTTCCGTCCCCGCTTCCGTCCCCGAAGATCATTTTCCGCCCTCCCCCCCCCGGCAAATAACCCCTGTGATCCCGTACACCGGCTTGTCACATCTCTGCCTCTCCCAGCCCCTGACATCTCGGTCTTCGCATACCTCTGACGTCTCACCTAACAACCCCCTCGTCAGGCCCGAACGCCAACACTGCCCTCACCGCCCCCTCGCACCCTTCCGTTGTCGGCCTACAACGTTGCTTACAAGTTTGCTTCTGGACGCACTCCCTCCCTCTAAGCCCTGTCACCAGCCATGCCAACCCCCTGCTCACCGGCTCAGAGTTAGCATTGTCGCTGTCTCTGTCTATAGTGATTAGGATCGGGGGATCTGGCAGCGAGTTGGAAGCTTTAGAGTTTGCCCCGTGTGAAGCGGTGCTGAGGATTCGTGGATGGGGAAAACCTCGAAAGACGTGTAAGTCGGCACCGGATATAGCCAACTCGCTCGGGAGAAGTACCGCCTCCTTTCGTGATAGAGCATGCATTACACTTACGGGAGTAATAACCATAGCTGTTGAAGCTTTGTATGACCTAGTTTTATTACGATAATTCTTTGAAGTTTCTTTGTGGAAATTTTTTCCTAATTTCCGGATACCTGCTCAATTTTCATTCACTTAATAATAATCTACTGTACGAATTTCTACTGAAAGAATCAACAGGATTCGTATCGTTTCTTCTGAAAAATATTTTCCTTTCTTTTCCATTTTCCAGCTTCCTTACATTGGGTATTCATCAGACATTCTAAAACATATTAATCTAGAAAACACAGGTACCGTTGCATTATCGACGCGTCTTCGATTCCCATTGATCGTTCTGGCTCAAATGGACATCTCCCAACCATTCCGAGCTGAGTGTCAGTAACTCCAATGTAAATCGACTCATTATCTTCCTCCCTGGCCATTAGAATGTAGTGGACCCATTCCCTCGATGGTCACTACTAGACATTAACGTCTTCCGGAAGCGGCCATACGAGACTTGCATCTCCTTGTTTTAGCATGATTTGCAAGCGGATGTGCAGTACTGCATAACCAAGAACGAGCAAGGCAATATAAAATGATTAATGGAAAAACCAATTTTTGGAATTTGGATCTAACGATGAATCATTTTGTAAAATTTTATGTTGGATTGTTTTATTGTACGATAGTCAATTATTTTTATTGAAACCAACTAAATTCCACTGTATTTGTGCATTTTGTTGAAAATACTATTGCATTTGTTCATTTAAAAATTATTAAATTCCTTATGTTGTTTAGAAATTAAATTAAAAATCCATAACGTTTTTTCAAAATATTTGTAGTTTCTTGAAAAGTTGTCTTCCCAAATTGTAAACTAAATTATGTTTCAGGGAAGTGGGATTTCTGAATTCAAAATTTTTACAAAACCCATTTCGTTTTTGAACATGTACACGTAGGCGAGAAAACAACAACACAAAACAAATAACAAAACTCTTAATATGCTGCTATAAATTGCGATACATCCATGACCTATTGGGGACAATCCGATTATGAAGTATAAAGTTTAAGAGAAGGATGATTAATTTTTAATTATGAAAAAAATAATACAATAATCGCATCTTAGTAGTCATTATTACCGCACGCAGGCATGAGTAGGACTTTGATATCTGAGGGATTAGTGAAATACCAAGGTAAACAAAACGTTCCATGTAATACAATAGAGTAAATAAATTTTGCATTCGGTTAGGCTGTAGTGATGAAGCATGGTGTTACTTTTGTTGATAAGGTAAGTACATATTACTCACATTATCAGGTCCGGCATATCAAACACAACAGAAGTTGTGGACACAAACAAATCGCAAAGTCTGCGAATACAAATGAATTCACGGTCGCCACCTGATATAATCAGGAACAAACAAATTACTTTACCTTTAAAGCAATTTAACAACAAATATGCCGGCTGACCACGTTTAGTTAAGCCTAAGGTTCAGCGGAGTTAACACAGAAAAACTCCTAAGGCGTGACCTCGCAAAATGAAGTGCGTATATTCCAATAGGGAGTACGCTTTACAGATTCGAAGCTATCGAATAAACATTGAATTGCCAGGGAAAGAAAGGTTAATGATTACTAAGAGGAAACAAAAAATTAACCAAATTTTAAAAAAAAAAATAACACAGATTACAAACGGACTTTAGGAATGCCGACGACTTACGTACTTTATCAAAAATGACAAAGGCCTTCACATAAGGGCCTTTCAATTACAAACAATTTGAATGGCACACTGTAACAAACATGGAAATATACCTTCAGAATACAAACAAGAAGGCATTAAACTGAATTACAGACTTCAAAGGCTCGTTTGAGCTGGAGACAACAATGAAAAACCTAATGTAATAACTGCCCATTGAAACATACAAAAAACAGGGAACAAAACATACATGGTAACTTTCAGGGTGTCACACTTAACACTTTGATGGAATTGGATTGGATTTTTGATGCGCTTACACTCAATACCTCACACATATGTGTGTTGTGCTGATTTTTACCACACAAAGCTGCTGAACCAACGGCCGGCCAAATGCCGACAGCAGCTTGTTGCCCGAGCTGCGTACAACAAGCAAGCTCACGGGGCCAAGGACGGAACGTACAAATGAGCCACGGATACACCGTACGGGCCCTAGCTCCGTCGACAAACAAGTGCTCCAGAGGTCCCAAGCGTCCAGCGTCTTACTAAGGACGTGAAGCTAGTAGTGATGCTGCAACATATCAACACAAACAATTTAGATAATGTGCACACACTATATAACAAACAAGTGATTGCGCCGCACTGTGCCTAGACACGCAATCACACGCAATACCGCCGCCTGTAACAATAGACTCGACACGGCATGCGTATACAAAATTCTGACTGCCGAAATATGGCAAGTACAGATACACAACTATTAGAATGAACTGAGTCGCCGCCAACAAACAATGGCTCACGCGAAACAGTCATACAAATCCAAAGGCAAAAATCAGCACATGCGCAACATCAAACAAGAAACTTACAAAATATGCATAATTCTAAACATTGTACACCAATCCAATTCCATCACAAGTACGGCATAAATGCCGCTACAAAAATTCATTACAACAACATAAAGTAGAATTTACAACTAATGACACCCGTTACCATGTTACCCTGTCGGCCGAAGCCGATAAAAACCGACGCGCGGTCGGGCGGAGTCTACGCTCCGAAGCAAAATGGACCAGGACCTGTCAAAGGCGCAGAAGAAAGCGGTAGAGGCAGCGCTCGCAGGCGCTTAAATAGCTTCTCCCGAGGGGAGAGGGAACAACATGCATCGAGATGTGACGAGTCACAAATCGATCGTAGTACAAAGAGCAAGCAGCTTGTTAGGCACTCATAATAAACATTCTTAGAAATCGATAAGTACTAGCCCTATCTAGCGGGCGACAGGCGAACTATATACCTGCATACAAATAATTTTTTATTTTGTTAATAATTTTTAATTCTAAGGCTGAGGCCAAACAAGGTGTCTAAAATATCACAAATTTTATGTAAATTTCATATTTTATTAGCCTGCATGGCTAAAACATCTGTGTTGTTTACAATAAATAAAAACCTGTTTTATAATATGAAATTTTTACATCATGATTTTTTAATTTTCCTTTAGACCCAAATAACTTCTCTGAAATGTAAACAATATCAAAAAGTACATCACCCTGAGTCTGTCTATGGCCATAGACTATAAAAATGTACACTTTAAGATGGGTTTTTTCCCATTTTATCATAAAAATATGACATGTACCAGTATAACAGTTAACTTAAATTACAAAACTAACTACAATACAATAAGAGATTCTTCTCGGATGCACAGATGACTCCTCACATGTCGATGAGAGGATGCATTTTGGAAAAGTTAGTTTTGAAATTTAACACATGGTCCTCCGACATGTATGGTAGTGTACTGCAAAGGGCAGTGTACGAAGTGTGAGGGTATGGGGAGGGGATAGGGTAAGGTAGGGTATAGGGGGTAAAGTAGGGGATAGGGTAAGGTAAGGACGAGAAGGAAAGTTGCGTTTTGTATTTTACCAACCTTTTACGGTCTTGCTTCGACATTCACCTAATTTCGGACACACCACGAAAAATGATGGATCATAGCAGCCGGTCGCTGTAATGGAAACAACCGTCAACCAACCAACTTCAGGCAGAAGCTGAATTCGACATAGTAACTATCTATATACCCTCGCTGTATGTGACTACCGTCGATTGGTTGGTTAGTGAATCCGAGCGCGTCAACAGCTTAGGTTATTAGTCCCATAAGTGTAGTGCATGCTTTTTCCTCAGGAGATGGCGGTGATCTTCCCCCGCTGGATGGTGAGATCCGGCGCCGACCTACCGTCGGCTAGTGGGGTTTCCCCCTAACCAGGACTCTCCCACCAACGGGGTACCGCCCCAGCCGGGACAAGCTCTAAGCTCCCGACCGGTCTCCCGGAATATGTGATAGTGTAGAGCATGTTAGTGTAAGTGTGTGTGTAAGGGGGTGAGGATAGGATCCGAAAGAGGAAGGTCGCGCGCGGTCCGTGGCCCGTTTGTTAGGGTATTGCCCCGGCATTCGCCTGGTATTGATCGGAGAAACCATAGAAAACTACCGATCAGAGCAGCCGGCCGCTAAATTCTCCTCCAAGCGACAAAACTCGAACCTTGGACCTCCGGTCATCAGTTGATGCACTGAGCCACCGCTCTCAACTACCGTCGAAAATCCTATCAGCGACGGAATTCAAACCCTAGGTCCTCTCATTCAGACAGACTGCAGAGACGTCAGTTGATCACCTGAGCCACCTCAGTCAATCCGTCTCTTTTTTATTGCGCCACTCTGTAGATGAGCAGCTTTTGTTGCTCCATCCCATCAGTTTAGTGTAGTGCCATCACAGCACCACAGATCGCGTGATGATGGCGCGGGGTTCTGCAATGACCCGAGGTCATCAGGTTGAAACCGGAACCAAGGCGATGGGAGCCGAGCACGCGAACACTAGCTCGTCCCACAACTCGCCATCGGACAGGTGGCGCTTCCGGTGATGTGCGCGGGAACTGGCGGGCGGGTGGGCCGGCCGGCGCATAAACAAACCCGCATCGGGACATCTGAATGTCGGCTCCCTCCCCCCCATTTCCCGACGCGCTCTTCCACGTGTACGCGCGCTGGCATCGCATTTGGGTCAACAATCGCCCACGCCGATGCCATCCGGTTGAGGGACAGTTGGGCCTAATCCGTCGTTTTCACTGTCGGATTGGTTTTAGCCAGGATTTTCCCCGAAAGGATCTCGAATGGAAATTCGCGGAGACTCTCGAGACCTGCGCATCGGATGAATCTCGAATTCTGGAATCTTGTTTAAAACGTTGGTTTTCATTGCACACATTTAGAAACACTGCGTGATATTTAGTATTTTCTGTATTGCATTTACGTCAGTGATTGACCACGCCGATGCCAATCGGTTGAGGAAGAGTTGGGAGTAATCCTTAATTCTCACTGTCGGATCGGTTTTGTCCAAGATTTTATCGCAAGAAGCTCGAATCGAAATTTGTGGAGATTCTCGAAACCTGCCAATTGGATTTCTGAAATATTGTATAAAATGATAGTATTCATTTCAAAAATATAAACAGCTCTACATAAAATGGAACATAACTGAGCTCTTTTACTACTTCTGTCGCTGCTAGGAGGCGGAGAATTTGGCGTAATTTATTGATTTAACTAATCGATAGTGTATAGAAGTTACTATTTGGAAGTAATATCGATTACAAAACCTTTAACCTCGCGATTCTCTATTCGCATTCTGAAGCATACATTTCAAAATGATAGAATCTTCTTTGAAATTTAAGTATCCCCCATATACAAATTTAGACATATAATTTGCTATAAAATAAACATTCACTGAAATCGCACTTGAGGCAACATTAGCCAACGTCCGCCAAGAGATAAGTTTGCGTAATCCATAGTTTTAACGCGTGGATTGATTTCAAGTGGGGTTACATGAAAATGATCTCGGAATTATTTCTTTCAAGGCTCTTAAACTCTGTGTGAATCTCATTCTTGTTGATACCAGTGCTGAATTTTAGGACACTCTACAGTATTGTGTAATATAAGCATTTTCTGACATTACATTTGTGTGAACAAACGACTACAGCAGCAAACCCCATGTTTCTATACTCCTAAGACTAACGCTGCGTGTATAGAAAATGTGTACACAAAAGTGTTCGGAATTCTCCACATACAAATACGTATATTAGGCGAAAACTAGTTTCCTTCACCGAAATGATGTACGCATTTGAACTGTGATTAATCTGGCACTAAGTTATTTATCATACAAAAGGTTCGATAACACCATAGGGCATGTATTTGTATACTTGCAGCAGGGTCACCGAACCAGTTTTTTTTGCACATACAAAAACTAACAGATTCAAAGAAGCAACAAACATATGCGTGAGAATATATGCAATCACCCCGGCATACTTTTTAATAAAACTTCTTTGAACACGAAAGCATTTCTAGGTATAGGTTTACATCAGCCTCGAAATGAAATGTCTAAATATAGTTTCTTCCGTAGCGAATGAAGAATGTAAAAATTCCTTCTATGACGACGACCATGTGTATTTCCACTTCTGCCCCAAAACCCTGTGCTCATGACTTATTTCCCAGTTATTTTCCCTCGAATGCACACGAGTTGCCAGGTTTATACCGAACCAGTCCTTGCGGACAGATAAATGCTAATAGATTCGGAGAAGCAACGAACATGCGCCTGGGAATAGACGCAATCACCCAGGAATACTTTTCAATATAACTTCTCCGAACACGAAAGAATTTAAACTTATATTTCTATAAAAGTCTCGAAAAGAAATGTTGAAATATATTTTATTTCTTACTGATACGTTATTTCTAGTTATTGCCTTTGATTCGGAGTTCGAAATATACTGCATAACTTAGCTGGAATTAGAGGATCGTGGTTGCGAAGGAAATATGAAAACAGTTGAATGGTAGTACATGTTTCTTATTTGTCAGGGAATTATGAACAGAAATAATCGGAGGGAAAAATAAAACGACAACCCGAGTAAAGTGAACATCTAGTTATATGGTGAATAAGTATATCTTAATCATTAAATTAGGTAAGAAATAAAATATGTATTTACCATGGACCGTAACTGGTTCTAAAGACCTCGGGCCACAAAAAGACCTTTGGGCTTTTTGTCACTTCTCTGCCATTAGAACCTTTATAACGCGTAGGATTGGACAAATAAAAATTTAAATTAATTTTAAATTCCTTTTTAAAATTAAACTATAAATACATTAGATTTTCATTGTTAAAAACATACGTATTTAATATACTTCAAATACTCAAAAAAAAAAATTTTTCTTATTGATCAATATATTATAATTGCCGATTACAATAAATTACTTATGACAGTCATACATTTCTGAACAATGACTAAAATCTTTCAAGTATAAAACACTTTCATTTAAAAAAAACAAAACATTTTTCAATATAAAATGATGCAAAAAGTATGTATACTCAAATAACCGGAATATCTCTTAAAACTAGTTTTCCAAATAAATCATCAGACACTAAACTCCTCGTTGCCGAATGTATAAAATCCACAAAGAAAAACAGTTGTTGAACTGGCGCCGATAAACATAAACTAGATTTATAAGGAATTGATTCTCGGATAATTGTTCAGCAATTTAACGATTTATATTTATCATTTAAAAATTAAGAGAATTACGTTCAACAGCTGAAATGAGCCTTTGTTTTTGTTTAAATGCCGTCCATTCACTAGCGGCATCAAACAAGAAGAAAGTTGCCTCGTTATCGTCTTCATCTCTATTTAAAGTATTATAAGAATTTGTTATTTAATACATCTCTTTTACTATTTAAATACACCATTAAAATGCGTGTCAAAAAAAAAACAAATACATCAGTTTTTCAAAAACAAAATGTATTTAAAATATGTTCGATTTTTTCGTGTTTCCGGGCGCTCAACTGCTTCGGTCATTAGTGCATGCTTTTTCGCGGTAGAGGGCGGTGATCTTCCCCTGCTGGATGGCGAGATCCGGCGCCGACCTACCGTCGGCTAGTGGGGTTTTCCCCTAACCAGGACTCTCCCACCAGCGGGCCACCGCCCCAGCCGGGACAAGCTCGAAGCTCCCAACCGGTCTCCAGGAATATGTGGTAGTGTAGTGCATGTTAGTGTACGTGAGTGTGTAAGGGGAGAGGATAGGACAAGGAAGGGGAAGGACAGATCGCGCGAGGTCCGTGGCCCGTTTGGTACGATACTGCTCCGGCATTTGCCTGGTGCCGATCGGAGAAACCACGGAAAACTACCGACCAGAGCAGCCGGCCGCTAGAATTCTCCTCCATACAGCGACTGAATTCGACCTAGCTGGAAAGCTAGTGTCGAAAATCCTGCCGCCGTCAGGACTCGAACCTAAGACCTCCCGACCAGAGGCGCTGCAGTGACATCAGCTGATGCACTGAGCTACCGCTCCCGGTTTTAAAATATGTATTTCAAATACAAGTATATACAATACAAGTATACTGCCCAACTCTGATAACGTCCTTGGTGGATAAATAACTGTTCCACCGTAGCGAACGAAAATGTAAAAATTCCTGCTTTGTCAGCGACCGTGTGTATCTCCGCTTCTACCCCATCGCTCTCCCGCCCTCCTTGGTGCTCCATCCGTTTGCCTGCGCCTTCAATGTTCGCGGCCATCTAGGATCGGCAGTTGCGCCGTTGGACCGTGGGGCGTTTGCGAAGGAATGTGGGGGGGGGGATTGGGGGAAGCGATGGCGTTGCAGGGGGCCTTGCGGAACAGTTGCCGATCGCATCACAGCGCGTCGATGCTTCGCGATGGCCCAGGGGTGGGCAAATCGAGCCCCCTGCAGTTCCGCGGACGGACAGTTCAAGGCACAGGATAAAAGCAGCCCACACCCGCATTAATAGACTCCAAATTGTAGAAAATAAGTGCCTCAGAAAAATTACCAAAGCTCCGTGGTCTATAAGTAATGAATAACTACGTAGGGAATTAAAAATAGATTATATTCAAGATTATATTATCAAAATTTCAAAAACCTTTTGTGATGTACTACCACAATCGCCAGCTACAGCAACTTGCCATCTAGGTAAGAATTACAGACTACGCAGAGAAGGCACTCACGCTACTCTAAGGACATTGTAAAGACTCCTTAATTATCTGGAATTATAATCTTTGTCTGTCTGCTTGTCATGAAGACAGACTCTCTGTCTGTCTGTCTGTCTGTCTGTCTGTCTGTCTGTCTGTCTGTCTGTCTGTCTGTCTGTCTGTCTGTCTGTCTGTCTGTCTGTCTGTCTCTCTCTCTCTCTCTCTCTCTCTCTCTCTCTCTCTCTCTCTCCACACGTACACACACACACACACGTACACACACACACGTACGCACACACACACACGTACGCACACACACACACGACGCACACACACACACGCACCACCACACACACGACAACCACACACACGCACACACACACGCACACACACCGCACACACACGCACACACCACACACACGCACACGCAAACACACGCACACGCAAACACACACACGCAAACACACACACGCAAACACACACACACACACACACACACACACACAACAGCACCAACTTGCCACTGATGTATCGGTTCCACAACGAATTACCGATACAGTATGTTTACGTTGCAGTTTTGGTGATCTTAGTATTCTTCTTGTTGCATATTGCCACAGCTATGGAAATTTGTACATTGGCAATCCTAGCCATGACCTGTGTTGATGATTATTTTCGAATTATCACCACGTAAGGCCCAACGGTACGTAGTGTTTAATTACTCCCGTATTCTCCGCCAGGAGTCGACACAACACCCATAAGATATTCTATCGGTTTATTGCGTTTTTTACTTCATTGATGAGCGTCTATAACCTGATTAAGATGGGAAGTGTTTATTTTTTTTATTTATATCTTGACACTTTTACTTGGCATAAATGTGCCATGAGACACTGAGTATTTTTCACCTTCTGTCGGATTTGAAACCGCAAACAAGCGTTTGAATGTCAATTTTCCAACTGCCTTTATGTGCTGCTGGAACTGATACTACTGTGTAATTAGTACTTTTATTGATCTTTGTTACAATAAAACGAAATAATTAATTGAAAAAAGTATTGTCCACTAATCTAGAATGTAAACATATTTTATTGGAAACTGCTGAACTACAGATAAAATATTTTCGTTTCAAAGGACGAACAATTAAAAAAACCAAGCGAGTACTCATTAAAACGGAACTATTTTTTGTTTCGTATAAATAATTACTCTTCACGACAGCTTATGGAAACAACAAAAGTGCGTTGTATTTTCAACGAAACTCATTTTTCATCCAGAGGGACAAGTGCCACGTTCAAAGAAACGACGAATTGTGATTCTTACTTTTCATCTGCAGTCCCCCCCTCCCCGGAAACATATGTTTTCTACTCGAATGGAACTCTCTCACAACCAACAACCAGAATGCCTCCCGGATTTCACTAGAGAGATTCTACATTTTTTAACTGACAGTACCGTCGGGAACATCCCGACTGACTTGTCTTGCCAGCAGCTGTAGGTGTGTTTGTGAAAAAAGAATAAAAACACGCATTACACTTTCTGAAGTTCGCTGAGAGTTCCGGATATCAGTTGTTTTTACAAAATGTGAAAACGAAAGTAGAAAAATGTAACATTTTTGACGAGGATATTTTTGATAACCGTACGCTCATAAAAACACGTTTAGGATAGCCTCTAGGAAAAAGCTTTTTTCAGGGCATGCATAGCATGCTCAAACTTCAATTATTAGTTCTAGTGATAAAAGCGATGATGCTAAAGTTGTTCACAGACTGTGAATGAAACAAAGAAACAAATAGTACTTTCGTTTGATTGCATCAGCTACTACTGATCTTATTGTATCATTAAGTGTTTTTATTCTAAAATTAAAATAAAATGAAATTCTAAAGCGCTGTCTAAATATAGCTTATGACTCATGATAAAAGATATTTTTTTTAACTCTTAGGATTCCACCAGTCGGTCTTTTGGTCTCGTGTCGGAACCTTTCCTAATCGAAAAATAAAATGTTTTTGATTTGGTTTGTTTTTTTCGTGTTTCCCGGCGCGTCAACTGCTTTGGTCATTAGTTTCGTTAGTGTAGTGCATGTTTTTTCTCGGGAGATGGCGGTGATCTTCCCCCGCTGGATGGCGAGATCCGGCGCTGACCTACCGTCGGCTAGTTAGGGTTTCAACCTAACCAAGACTCTTCCACCAGCGGGGCACCGTCCCAGCTGGGACAAACTCTAAGCTCCGGACCGGTCTCCCGGAATATGTGGTAGTGTAGTGCATGTTAGTGTAAGTGTGTGTGTGTGTGTAAGGGGAGAGGGTAGGACAAGGAAGAGGAAGGAAAGATCGCGCGCGGTCCGTGACCCGTTTCGTAGGGTACTGCTCCGGCATTCGCCAGGTTTTGATCGGAGAAACCAAGGAAAACTACCGATCAGAGCAGACGGCCGCTGGTATTGTCCTCCAGAGAGCGACTGAATTCCACCTAGCTGAAAATCTAGTGTCGAAAATCCCGCCGCCGTCAGAACTCGAACCTAGGACCTCCCGGTCAGAGGTGCTGCAGTGGCATCAGTTGATGCACTGAGCTACTGCTCCCGGTAAAATAAAATGTGATTTTACCACTCTTGTCATAAAGAACTGTTTGCTTTCGGTGTAATTTTATGCCTTATACGCCTTATGCTTATTATACATTAGGCTCAAGTTTTCTTAAGCCTAGGAATCCCTACCTTCTCTCTTTTACAAACATGAGTCAACTTAATAATAAACGATGGCAGCGTTACCCCAAAATCTGATAATAAGAAATGTTTGCTCCCGTGCGATAAAATCTATGTTGTATCGAAACGCGAGCTAAATATTTGATATAATGAAAGCCGAGATGTTTCGCAAAATGTCCTTTCAAAATTGTGAAGGTTTGTAATTGTTACTTTTAACAATAGGAATTACATAATTGTTCTTCTGGACTTGCTTTAGTGGATTTTCATTTTGCCTTCTTTCGCCTACTTTAGCCAATTTTGCATGCCAATTTTTGGCATTTGTCTTTTTGTGTCTTTTTCTTCTTTATTTGTGGCCTTTTCTGCCTTTTTGGCTATGTTATCCCGTTTTTCTTACCTGACCTCAATCTCTAACTCTCAGATCCTTATTGTTCTCTCTTATCTTCTGAAGATTTCAAAAGTGCAAAGAACGAAATCAACAATTCCGTTTTCACCATATCAAAGCACAAAAGGATGTCCACAATAGAATTTCGTAGACACAGGGTCGCTTGTTAAATAAATTCCTAGTCGTCAGCCAGATGGTCAAGTGCGATCAAAATAACAAAGGAAAGGTATTTCCTTCCACGTTAGAGGTAATGTAAATTTCAGAGTTGCAATAATAATTAGAATCATTGAATTATATATTTTGTCCACTAATTACTTTTAAATGGAACTTTTTTAATGTGTCCTGATTTTGTCTTCTACTTTACCCAGAGTAAATACATCTCTGCATACCTATTTTAGTAAAAATAAATGTCTTTTTGCCTATTTGAGGTAAAATAAATGCCTAAACTTCCGGGCTCTAGGTATAATAGTCCTGGCGTTGAAATAAACAACCTTCCCTCTCCTCTCATTCTAGCTAGATAGCTAGGTCGAGTTCAGTCGCTGTCTGAAGAAGAATTCCGGCGTCCTGCTGCTCTGATCAGTAGCTTTTCGTGTTTTTTTAACCATCCCCGTACCAGGCAAATGCCGGAACAGTACCCTAACATACGAATCATGAACCACGAGTAATCTTTCCTTCCTATTCCTTGTCCTACCCTCACACCTTACACACACTTAAATGCACTACTCCACCACATATTCCGGGAGGCCGGTCGGTAGCTCAGAGCTTGTCCCGACTGGGGCGGTGCCCCGCTGGTGGGGAAGTCCTGGTTAGGGGGAATCCCCGTTAGCCGACGGTAGGTCGGCGCCGGATCTCGTCATTCAGAGGGGGAAGATCACCGCCACCCCTGACGAAAACCAGAAACTACACTTACGGGACTAATGACCTTAGCAGTTGAGGCGCCGGGAATCTCCAATGAATGAATGAATGAATGAATCAATCAATCAATCAATCAAAATCAACCAACTTCTCTCGCATCTAGAAAAATGAGGGCTCAAGAAAACGTATGTTTTTATTTCACGTCTTGCAAAAGTATATCAAACAGAAAAACAATAAAAAACAAACCAACAAGAGCGGTAGGAAAATCGTACACAACTAGAAGTCCCTCTTCAGACCCCGACGGGTGTAGGAGAGAGACACGTGATGGAAACAGTCAGAGGCAAACGTCGACGTCAAACCGGGAACTGGGCTTTTCGAGCTAAAGTCCCTCGCTGTCAGAGGCAGGCTTTATGAGCTGGAGAGCGTATCGCTTTTTGCTGATGTGTTGTTATTTCATGGCCCGCATCTGGCCGTGTCTGTAGATTAATTTGAAGTGACGGGCGGGCGCGCCAGGCCTGCCCGGGAAAGGATGAGGACGTTAGCCCTCGCAGCCTATCCTCACTCGCGCCCAGGAGACCAGGGTTGCCAACAGTTTTTTTTTGCACGGCGCGTACGGTGGGTGGGTCGATTTTTTCGGATGGTTCGTTGGAGTAGTTGTGGTTGTTGGCGTTTTTGTTGGGGTTGTGGGGACTTTGGGTGTGGTGGTGGTGGTGGAGACTATTGTTGGGGAAGTCGTGAAAGTTAGGTTGTGTTTGTAATATTTTTCATTGTGATTTTGGCTGCAGTGGTTGCAGTTGTAGTGATTGTGGTTAGAGTGGTTTTGATTCTAGATTTATTTGTTTGTTTTTTAAAATTTTTCATAGTTATCGGATGCTAATTTTGTAGTGGTTATGGTTGTAGTTATTCATAGTTATCGGTCATAGTTATAGCTAGCAGTAAGTGTAGAATATAATATTGTATTAGATGCGATTGTAGAGGTTCGTGTTGCACTGGATGTAGTGATTACAGATGTGGTTACAGAAATTAATATGTTTTGTTTGTAGTTATAGTGATTGTGATATATTGCACGGGCTCTAGAAATTCATCCATTGCTCATCCCAGAAATGGGATGTATGGTTTGGAATTGAATTTGGCCTCACACCTGCACCAATCCTGTCATTACTTGCATACTCTACGCTAGGAAACGACTCAATAAACAATGCCATATGTCTCACTTGCTTCGTTCACTGGCTGAGAAAGTACAATATCTGATTGGGCAAGGAATGTTTAAGGATTTAATGTGGCCGGGCACTTTGCCACAGATTGCCACTATTTCTATACAATTAAAGACTATACTATCACAAGAAAAGTAACATTAATTTTAACAATGATACATAATACATTATTTACCATTTGGACTGTATAAATGTGTATAAACAACCTGTAACAAGTATTGTACTACAGCCTCCGGGTCAATGACCCCCATCTCGATCAGGTTTTTCGTCCAGTTGCCCTGATCCATTGAGCAAATGCTGAGATGGCCCCTTGTTTTGCTTCTGGACATAAATGTGACTTCATTATCTGTGCACGTCTTCTAGAATTCATTGGGAAATATATTTATTCAAATTATTGTTTCCATGTTGTTGCGGCAGGAAGGCAGGCGTTGCGGCAGGCATCCCTTGACGAAGGACATCATGGAAAGAGCCCAAAATGTATTGCTTATTTATCCTTGAAAATGATGTTATTACATGAGAGCTTTTTTCAAAATTCATGTAGTATATGACTTAGTGTAGGGATCACAGAATTTTGAAAATATGCAGAGAATTTACTTCTCCCCATAGCACGTTATACGCAGTTTCATCTCTTTATTTTTTTTGACGTAAAATAAATTAATAAATAAATGAATAAATTATATTCTACATAGGTCTATTACAGGCGTGAAATAGCACACAGGATTTTTCAATATTTGCATATCCACCGTCCCTATCCGACGCTGAACCTGCCTATTTAGGTTTTGTAAGGTAGAGCGTGAACAACCACTCAAGTAGAACGCTTATATCCATCTTTTCCAGTTTGGTTTTCGCGAAAAATGTGTGAGACGGAATTTTCGTGTTAGATTGAAAAAATATAAAAATAGTGTTGCACAACAGTACACACTTTCTTGCATTATTTATAACTTTTCCAATTTTCGAAACTTAGTGTTTGACGGAAAGGAAATCTGCAACATTCTTTAAAGTCTTCTTTCTTTGTTCTATCCGTGGGAAAAAATGAAGAAAGAATAGCGATTTTTGAGAAAATGTTTGTTTTATAATTTGCTTGTACTTTAAGCAGTAATTACGTAAAAACAACTGGTTTTCTAAAAAAATTCTTAACATTTTTTTAAGGGCCTGAAATTTTTACAACGTATTTTAAGTAATACAAATATCTTCAATTCTACTTTTGCAACTTTGACTTTTCAATCTATCCTAACTAATCAATCAATGAATCAATTTAATAATTTTTGCATGTACTGTGTCAGTTCTTAGCTTTCTCACCGTAACTATTCGGACAAAAACTCTGCAGTGGAAGTTTCATTAACAATTGTATTGGAGGACATGTACAATTAGAACGAAATACTTATTTCAGTAAAAGGACGTTCAGAATTTTCGCATTCACAACACGTTGCCATTACATCTGAGAGGAACATAGCGAGCACTGGCGCGGGTCTGCCTATAGCGAGCGCTCCCTGATTAAAAACGTAAATGTTTCCTTGTTGCAGCAGTAGAGAGCTGTCGTGTGCACTCAGTGAGACGGCCATCGGTTCTAGGAAAATATGGATTTCCCTGAATGTATAAGCGACGGATTCTCTCAGAACGTTTTGGTTTCCTGAATACGTTCATTTTTATCGAAGATTTTTCATTCAAAAATGTTTTAATTAATTATTGAACTACGAAAATTCACATTCAGAGGTGGTTTAACATTAAACTAAAAATACACTTTTTAACTTATTTAGGTAGATAGTTTATTTAATTTGCTTTTAGCTCCAAGCCCGATGGTAAATTCTTCATACTTTTTATATATATATATATATATATATATATATATATATATATAATACAGTAATATAACAGAATAAAGAACACTAAAATGCATACAATATTATTTTATTTAAAGCATGCCTATTAAATGCACAGCCCCCCCTTCAGGCTATTGATATTATCGGTTACAATACTCATACTAGCATTTAATCGTAACCTAAAAGTCTTTAGGAGCCATACGTTGTATTATTGAATTTTTAACCTTCTTTTGCTGTACATTACCTCATTTGATTTGATTGATTTCGTCCACAAACAGTAAAAAATACTATACGTAACATATAGAATAGAAAGGGAATTTTATCTTAATATCGACCTCATCATTTTACTGCAAATAAAAAAAAGAATATCAGTATACAGAATAAGAAGTTAGCGACATTTGACTACATACTGCATGACTTGTCTGGATCAAGAATATCGCGCTTGCGAGGGAAAGATTAAACAATTCAGTGATGCTACACTTTCTCTTAAGGATGGAATTATGAAAAGACAAACCAAGTCAAGTTAACATCTAGTTAATCAGTAAATAAGTACATCTTAATCATTTAGGTAAAAAATAAAATCTTGTGTGTATCACGGGCGTTAACTGGTTTTAATGATCTCAGGTGACAAAAAGCCGTCTGGCCAAAGCCAACCAAAAAATTAAGTGGCTCGAGTTTGGAGTAAGCGAAAGTATTGTCAGGGACTTTGTGAAGCATGCGATGATGCAGCATAGCCATATTCCTCAGTCGCACGATGGGTTAAAGCGGTCAGATTAGGCACTCATGATGTGAAGGATAACCCTCCTACAGAACGATCCAACATGGAGAACTCCTATGCCGCTTGGGATGTTCCGAAGGCTTCTTCCTCCTCTTTCTACCACGATGCTTCTTGTACTCCTCTACCACTGCATTCCTCTTCTTTTCCTTCCTGTAGGTTGATATAGCATAATTTTCTTTGGCCATCTATCTTCTCCCATTCTTAATACATGCCCGAGCCAGAGAAGCTGCCTTTCTTGGATTCTGTCAACGATGTTATACTGAGACCCCTTTCCCTTATTTCTTCATTGCTTACATGTTCTCGACGTGAGATTCTCAAAGATCTTCTGAGATGGTCCATTTCTATTGCTTTCAATTTTTCTTTGTTCTTTTGAGTTAATTCCCAGCTTTCACTTCCATATGTTGTTATAGGTTCTATAATGGACTTGTACATCATCAATTAAACTTTCCATCCTATATTTGGGGACCAAAGTATCGCGTTTAATTTTGAGATTGCCGTTCTTCCTTTAGTTGCTCGATGCTGGATTTCTCGATCACATTTTCCATCCTGTGTTAAGATGCTGCCCAGATACTTAAACTCTTTACAAACCTTGATCTGATGGCCCTCAATATTAAGATTTCCGGCATCTTCTCCACAGCTCAAGTATTCTGATTTTTCAAAATTTATTTTTAAACCCCATTTTGTATATTCTTCGAATAATTTTCTAGTCATAAATGTGAGTAAGAGTGTAATTAAGAGTGATTTGAACTCTTAATGAAAATGAAAGAACCACTGCGAAGAACCCGATACAATACCAGAGAAGACTCTTTCGGGGCGGTCAATATGGGACACTATCAGGAATAGACGCGCGGATAGTGTACCTTCCTCACATTTGACAAAATGTCTCTAATAACGGAGGGGATTATATTGAAAGGGTGTATATGTAAATACCTCTGCCAATAAAGTCTTTCAGAGAAAAAAAATTCTCATTACTTTTTATCTATACTTGGGTTTTCGTAACGTGGCGCCGGAGGGTATTATCTTCAAGATGAAATACGGCACGGATTTTCGCGTCTTTCTCGGTTTTGTCGCTAGAGTCGCTTGATCTGCAGAGATGTTTGATACGGTCGCGATCACGTGACATCTTGCGGCAGGACCAAGAAACCGCAAAACGTCGTGCCGTATTCCATGTTCAAGATGAGACCCTCAGGCGTGACGTTACGAAAACCCAAGTATAGATAAAAAGTAATGAGAAATATTTTTTTCTCTGAAATAATTTTATTGACAAAGGTATTTACATTAAATCCCTTCAATATAATCGCCTCCGTTATTAATGACATTTTGCCAAATGTTAGGAAGACGTCGTACATCATCCGACACCTCTTAGTGTAGGGATCACAGAATTTTGAAAATGTGCACAGAATTCACTTCTCCCCATAGCACGTCATACACAGTTGTAACTGTTTCTTGACGTAAAATAAATAAAACAAAATAAATAAATCCGCGCGTCTATACCCAAGCGTCAATACCCATGCATTACGAAAGCCCAAATATAACCCTTGCATTTTAAATAGTACATTATGAAACGATGATGTAATGATGGGTATTAACAAACGAGTGTGATATACTATACAAGCGAGAATCGTAAACTTCACACGAGTGTATTAATACCCATTACATCGAGTTTCATACAGTCCTGTTTCTACGACTTCTATAAGTTAAACTTTTACATTGAATCGTTTCGTTGTAGTTGACGTGCAGGATTCAGCCAAGGCCACCTAGCGGACAATCGTACCTGCCGCAGGTGGCTTTGGTTTACCAGTTCGCCTGCGAGAGAATACAAAAATTGTGGCAATAATTCAGAGGTCGCCATTTTCGTTTTTTCTAAAATTTCTGGAGGAGTCAACTCATCCTCCGATTCACTAGACATTTGAAACTAAACAATTAGCTGGTTTTTAAGGACAAACACACGGCAGAAACATATAAAAAAAATAACTTGCGTTCTCATCTTTACGTCAGTCAATATTCCCTCTGCCACTACCACTGCGGTAGTCAAGTAGGATCAAAGTGGAATTACAAGCCAATTTATTTTAAATAATATTCAACAATTCTCAGTACAAATTACTGATAATAAAAAAATTATAACTGACAAACATAATATTAAATGCAATCTTAATGTGCACAGTCGAACAACACATTTATGCTAACGGTTCTTAATGATTAATGAAGTGTCAATACTTGGTTTGCAAACTTCTCTATGATTGGTTGAGAACCTGTCATAATGAAATCTGTATCGTAATGAATATCATTATGCAACGGGTTGCAGCCATCAAATGACTGAATTATGCAATGGGAGTAGAAAAATGTGCCTTATGAATTTGGTCCTTGGACCTCCACCTGACGACCGCATTCACTGGCCTTCGTCAGCGGGCTTCCAATGCGGGCGTGGATCCCATTCGAAGTGACTGAGGATGTCGCGTCGCCACCCAAGGCGCAGCGGCGGTTGCAGGGAGGGGGAAATGAGCGGCAGTGGGTCAGGCGGCGTTTCTCATCAGCGCTCAGCGCCCGACCCCACGCCCCAGCGCCCGCCGCCCTTTGAAGGACGCCGCCCCGCACCGCCACGCCCACCGCGCCCGACTGCACAGCGCAGCCCGTCCCGCCCGCCCGCCCGCCCGCCCGCCCGCACAGCGGCGCCGGTCCCGCCCATAACGCCCGCCCACCGGATCTCGCCATCCAGCGGGGGAAGATGACTGCCATCTCCCTAGAAAAAACATGCACTTCACTAACGGGACTAATCATTCGGACCATCTCCGTCCCGCCTCGCCCGCCCCCCCCCGGCTTTGCACTTCCCTCCCCGCCCCTCCCCCTCCCGGCTCCGCCCCCAACCCCGCTCAACACCGTCCTACTCAACACCGTCCAACCCCGCCGAACCCCGCCGAACCTCGCTCAACTCTGCCCAATGCCGTCCTACCCCTCAACACAAGCCAACCCCGGCCAACCCCAAACCCCGCCTAACCCCGCCAAATCCGTCCAACACCGTCCAACCCAGCGCAACGATAACCAACCTCGTCCAACTCCGCCCAACCCCGCCCAGCCTGCCCCGCCCATCCCTGCCCCGCCCCTGCTTTGGCAGCACGCTTCTAGCCCCGCCCCGCTGCCTTTCCCCGTCCGTTTCCAGCCCGCTCATTCCCCCCCCCCCGGCCCCCCCCCCCCCCCCTGCTCTGTCCGCTGCGCCTGCTATGCCTACCATTCTCAACCCGCCCTTTCCTGTCTTGCCGCCCCCCCCCCCCCCCTCCCGCTGGCCCCACACATCCACACTCGCCGTGACTTGCGGCCCCCCCCTCCCCGCCCCCCCCCCCTCCCCCCCCCGACCGCCCGGCATTGCCAGCCCCGTTAACTCTGCCCCCACACGTCCCGCCCAACATCCCAACTCGTCCACCTCTCCCTGCCCTCTGCTCCCGCGTTCCGCCCCCTGCCGCGCCCCACTCACCTAGGCCCGCCCTGCCTTGTCAGCCCCGCCGCCTGTCCGTCCACTCCGTCCCTTCCTTCCCCACACCGCCCGCGCCCTATTCCCGCTTTCCCCGCCGCCAGTTTTGCCTGTCTGGCCAACTTCCCAGCCACCCGCTCCCCGTCCTCGCGTGTATTTTTCGCAAACCGCTACAATGCACGGAGGACTGGAACACGTGTGGAACGCGCGTATTAATTAAGCTGAAGTACTTTAGAAGTAGTTACGTTGGAGAACTGAGTCAAGATAAGCCGTCGCGGTAATTTGGTGTAAATGCGTTGGAATGTTAGGTTGGTTGGACTCACGGATGTTTTTATGATAATCACAGTGGCCGAAGATCGCAATCCCGCCGTCAACTTGGAAATGTGTGTGGAGGTTGTCAAACGGCCGTATCATATTGGCGTTTCTTTTATTAAACTACCATAAACCAACAATTAAAACACGAATGGGATTGTGCAACATCACCCACTCTACATGTGTCCCTTTAGTGATGTCAGGTTTATCAATTTCTCCAAAAACACTCGCCGCACCCTTCCCATATTGCCTTGCTCGTTTTGACCTGTTGGGCAGAGACACACGGGCAACTTTCTGTAGCTCCCAGATAAGACAAATGAGACAATTTGCACGGCGAAGCGTACTGCAGTCGACAGCGATCTTTCGACCTCCCTATAACCGTTTGATCACTTGCATATACTACTCAACTCGAACTGCGCGTGTGCAGATGCTCTTGAATGCTGTCGAGTTGCTCCAAAAAGTCGTTAATAGAAATCTGCTAACTGGAATATTGATCTCGATATTCTGTGTATCTCTGACATCATTTGCACGACCTCCCCGTCTTTAACGCTTCATATTCTGTATCTTAAACGTCGATTACGAAAGGTAACAACGGGCGAACATGAACTGTTACACCTGGCTAATTCGTTTATTATTATTTGGAACGTTAATGTCTTCATTCATTGAATTTCTAACAATCTGGAATACGTGAACATTTCTGTCGTATAATGTTCTGTACTTCAAACATCCATAAATTTCGTTAAATAGTTTTATTTTTGATTTGAAATGCATACATACATACGTTATATCGTATCGTTATACGATACGTTATACGCAGATCGATGAAATTCTCTCGTTTCATAGTCCTCAGACGCTCTTTCTCTCTTCCTCTCTCTCTCCTCTCTCTCTCTCTCTCTCTCTCTCTCTCTCTCTCTCTCTCTCTCTCAGCAGCATTTACTTCGTGTGTCCAGACGGAGCTGCAGGTTTTAATGCCGATAAAGCGAACATTGATATCTAGAAATTTAATGATATTTGGAATTTTCATGGTGAATATCCATAACACGAAGCTTCATAACTGAAAGGTCCATAACTCGAAGCTCGATACCTCGAAGCTCGATACCTCGAAGCTCGATACCTCGAAGCTCGATACCTCGAAGCTCGATACCTCGAAGCTCGATACCTCGAAGCTCGATACCTCGAAGCTCATAACTCGAAGATCGAACTCGAAGCTCGATACCTCGAAGCTCCATAACTCGAAGCTCCATAACTCGAAGTATCGAATCTCGAAGCTCGATACCTCGAAGCTCCATAACTCGAAGTACTGACACTCGAAACGCGGTAGCTCAAAGCTCCGTGACTCAAAGCTCCGTACCTAAAGTTCCGTAACTCAAAGTATTAAAAACTCCATCATTATTTTCCATCTTATTTCGAAATATTGAATCTCCACAAATCGGGCACGTGAATTTGAAAGTCCGGTCGGCGCGTGTGTCACCTCGGTGTCCAACGCTCTGGGCGTGTGCGCTGCCGTGGCGGAGGCGCTGGTCCGGGGCGAGGACGGGCAGTGCAGCTGTACGCCGCAGCCGCCGCGCCGCTTCCCAGTAATTACACTCCCGCCCTCGGCCCCCTCCCTTCGCCTCCGCTGGCCCTTCCTGGAAGCGCGCGAGCTGCTCCGACGCAGTCTCTGCTGCAGGGGGCGTTGCTCTTCTGCTGGCTGTAAACTCCTGGGTATAGGAAGTAGCGCGGACACCGCAAATTAATATGGAGTTTGGGCGTGAGGTAGCGTCGTTATGCGGCGGCGATTGTGTAACGGCGGCGGCGATGGTGTAACGGTTAGCGTATCTGACTCTAATACCTCGGCCAGAGGCACTGCAGTGACATGATTTCTCGCCGTGAGTCACCTCTCCCGGTTTCTATTTGGATGACAGTCCTCCTCTCCGTACAGCTCATGACCTTGAAATGCTTTTATGTTTAAATCCGAGTGTAAGGATCCATGTTCAAAAAAGCGTGATCAAGGGAATCGGCGGCGATGGTTTTAACGGTTAGTGTATCAAGCTGTTATATCCAACTTCGTGGGTTCAAACCCGATCGAAGCCGTGGATTTTTAAGAGCGAAAAAATCCTTCGTACGCCTTTCTTCGGACGGGAAGTAAAGCCGGCTGTCCCATTAACAATCACGTGGCGGACCTTGAAGTCGTCATCACCACCATCGAGTTTCAACAGAATTATGTATCAAATTCTATATAATGTATCCAAAATTGAATCGTATTTTTAAGACATTAACGGGTTTTACCGCCACGCGTAAGGTAGCGATATTAGGCACTAAGTCACATGGCGGACCATGAAATCATAAAATGATCCTGACCGCTTCGTTAGGTGGCTGCTGGAAAGAGGGAATATTTATGTGTCTTATGAACACAACAATCGGTTCAGCGAAAAAATGGTTGTTAGTGGTGATGGCCGCTTTACGTTGTTCGAACTGGTGCTGTATCGGACTGGTGGTGGTTTCGGCGGTTCGTAAACCTCACGGCGGCAATGCATGTGAGCGCGCAGGCGACGTTGCAAGCATTCTGGATTTGTAAGTAATTTGTCAACGTGTACCGTCGAAGGGCGATGCTAATGAACTGTAAACTCAACATTTTTTCCTATTACTGTTATACTATTCTTCAAAACCGCTTGAAGAAGGTTAATCTACAAAATGTGCCTTTCTTTAAGGTTAGATGGGCACTAAAAAGAGCTAACATTAGAAAAATATGTCTGTTCCTCGAAAAATTGGGCATTTGTGAAGCTTAATTTAGAAGACCTCGCCTTGACCAGATAACTCTGACAACTCAATCATTCTTACGTTGAAGTATATTAATAATTCTTAAATAATTATCTTTCAGGATTTTCTCTTTTGGAAAGAGAGGAAATGAGACAGGATTAGCGTCAACCTGAATCATCGTCTCTGGCTCTCCCAAACTACTGATATTCACCCACCCGAAGCTAATTTGCAGCTTCAGCAAGCATGTTCCAGTGTTTTAATTGATTGATTTTTTTCGTGTGTTTTTTGTCAACTGCTTTCGTCATTAGTCCCGTTAGTGTAGTGCAGAGTTTCCCCTGGAGATGGCGGTGATCTTCCCCGCTGGATGGCGAGATCCGGCGCGACCTACAGTCGGCTAGTGGGGTTTCCCCTTAACCAGGACTCTCCCACCAGCGGGGCACCGTCCCATCCGGGACAAGCCCTAAGCTCCCGGCTGGTCTCCCGGAATATGTGGTAGTGTAGGGCATGTTAGTGTAAGTGTGTGTGTAAGGGGTGAGGATAGGACAAGGAAGAGGAAGGAAAAATCGCGCGCGGTCCGTGGCCCGTTTTATAGGGTACTTCTTCGGCATTCGCCTGGTGTTGACCGGAGAAACTTCGTAAAACTACCGATCAGAGCAGCCGGCCGCTAGAATTCTCCTCCAGACAGCGACTGAATTCGACCTAGCTGAAAAAGCTAGTGTCGAAAATCCTGCCGCCGTCAGGACTCGAACCTAGGCCCTGGCGATCAGAGGCGCTGCAGTGACATGAGTTGATGCCCTGAGCCATCGCACCCGGTCATGTTCCAGTGTAAGTGCGTTGGATTTGTCGAAGCGGTCCCGGCTGCTCTCAAAACACCCGGCGGCAGGTCACGTGGGCGTAATGGTCGCGTTGATTGGCCTCGTTAAGGACGCGCGGTCCGCGGGACCGGGTTCGCGTCCTTGCACGGTCCCCCGCCGCGCCTTTGAGCGACCACCAGCGCTACCTATCGGCACGGCTAACGTTGTTAACGCTGCATCCATCACGTCGTTGAGTTCATTCTCTCGTACGACACCGGCCGTTCCCTCATCTTTCCCTCTCTTGTCACGCCTGTTTTTCTTATGGCAGTCCTGGCCTGCCGCGCTCTAGGCTATCCGCCTTCAGACGTTACTTTCGCCGCACGATAAATATTCATTAATTAAGTTAATGTAAACTCTCCATGTAATTGAAAACTCTATTAATGTTAATATTTATATGTATGTACTTGTTTCCCTGCTCTGCTTACGTACCGGGAGCGGTAGCTCAGTGCGTCAATTGATGTCACTGCAGCGCTTCTGACCGGGAGGTCCTAGGTTCCCACTCCCCACGGCGGCAGGATTTTCGGCACTAGCTTTTCAGCTAGGTCGAATTCAGTTGCTGTCTGGAGGAGAATTCTAGCGGCCGGCTGCTCTGATCGGTAGTTTCCCGCGGTTTCTCCGATCAACACCAGGCGAATGCCAGAGCAGTACCCTAACAAACGGCCACGGACCGCGCGCGATCTGTCCTTCGTCTTCCTTGTCCTATCCTCTTACACCCACACACACTTACACTAACATTCACTACACTACCACATATTCCGGGAGACCGGTCGGGAGCTTAAAGCTTGTCCCGGCTGGGGCGGTGCCCCGCTGGTGGGAGAGTCCTGGTTAGGGGGAAACCCCACTAGCCGACCGTAGGTCGGCGCTGAATCTCGCCATCCAGCGGGGGAAGACCACCGCCATCTCCTGCGAAAAAACATGCACTACACTAACGGGACTAATGACCAAAGCAGTTGACGCGCCCGGAAACACGAAAAAAATCAATCAATCTCTGCTTATGTCCTCATTTTATAATAAAATAGTTTATTAACATTACTTTTAATATTTTCTTTCTGGTGGGTATCGTCTATTACTGTATTGTACTTTGCAGACGGGCTGTGTGTAGAGATCAGCGATTTGTGAAAGTTCTAATTGTTTGAATAATTGTTTAATTGATGGAAATTAACTACAAATTATCAACCTTCTTTTCAAATATTACCTAAAATATTTATTCAAACATTAACAATTTTTCATGAGCTCATTACGTGAATATCGTTCGTATACTTATCTTTCCTCTACAAATCAACTTAAATGTTCGTGGATTACATATCTTCACCTGCATTCAAACAATTCTCGGCTGAATTTAGGATAAAGAATCGCCACTATCCCCCACGTCTTCTGTCTTCGGGTGCTACGTTGATGTATATACTTTCGCCTGATTATCGTGATATTACCCGATGCTAATTACTAACTTTAAAAAATATCAACGTGTTTCGCACTTCATTCCCGGTTCGTCGAATATAAATTGTTAATCAATCAAATTGTTACGCGTACGCAAAATTTCGGTATACTTTGCATCGGGCGGGCGTCTCGGCGCGATACACTTTTCCTTTCTTCTCTCTCTTTTTCTTTCTTCTCTCTCTTCTCTCTCTCTTCTCTTTCTTCTTCTCTCTTCTCTCTCCTTCTTCTCTCTCTCTCTTTCCTTCTCTCTCTCTTCTCCTTTCTCTTCTTCTCCTTTCTTCTCTGTCTCTCTCTTCTCCTTTTCTTCTCTCTGTCTCTCTCTTCTCCTTTCTTCTCTGTCTCTCTCTTCTCCTTTCTTCTCTGTCTCTCTCTTCTCCTTTCTTCTCTGTCTCTCTCTTCTCCTTTCTTCTCTGTCTCTCTCTTCTCCTTTCTTCTCTGTCTCTCTCTTCTCCTTTCTTCTCTTTCTCTCTCTTCTCCTTTCTCTCTTCTCTCTCTTCTCTTCTTCTCTGTCTCTCTCTTCTCCTTTCCTCTCTGTCTCTCTCTTCTACTTTCCTCTCTGTCTCTCTCTTCTCCTTTCTTCTCTATCTCTCTCTTCTCCTTTCTTCTTATCTCTCTCTTCTCCTTCCTCTCTCTCTCTCTTCTCCTTTCCTCTCTTCTCTCTCTTCTCCTTTCTTCTCTGTCTCTCTCTTCTCCTTTCTTCTCTGTCTCTCTCTTCTCCTTTCTTCTCTGTCTCTCTCTTCTCTTTCTCTCTGTCTCTCTCTTCTTTCTTCTCTGTTCTCTGTCTCTCTCTTCTCCTTTCTTCTCTGTCTCTCTCTTCTTCTTTCTTCCCTGTCTCTCTCTTCTTCTTTCTTCCCTGTCTCTCTCTTTCTTTTCCTTTCATCTTCTCTCTCTCTCTCTTCCCTTTTTGCTTCCACTCCCTGCTTTTCATCTGTGTTGCCCTGACTCGCACTGCAGCGCCTCCCGCGCCCTGGCCTCGCGTCTTGGCTTTGAAGCGCCGCCTGCCGTGGCGTACAGGAGACTGGCCGGCGCGCGGTCGTGGTGGTGACAGGTAGACGCGCCGCGCCCCCTGCCGCCAGCTGCGAATAATTAGCGCCCACTAACGCTTCACGCGTCTCTGAAAATAGTTAATTAGGCTCATGTTTAAGGGTTGGTAGCTTGTAGTCTGTGATGGAATAAAGAAAGTGGAATACCTGTAACAGTTTAAAGCAGGTAAAGAACTGTGTTAGGACAAAGAATCTGTGAAAGAGGAAGTGCAAAAGTGTAATAGTGTAAGGTTAATGAAATGTTACCAACTGTCCCTGAATAGCTATGTCTGAGTTTTTAGGGAGTTTTGGCTCGTAAGGGATTTAGTGGGGTTTAATCATCATCATCATCATCATCAATAATAATAATAATAATAATAATAATAATAATAATAATAATAACGGTTCACACGAAGTGACAATTCAACAAAGCAGATGTGCGCAGGCGCTGAATAAACGGGAATCATGATTACTGCATCTGACTGACAGTAGTAGTCGAAAGAATGACTTTACAATAACCCACATGTTCCATTTGTTATCAAATGTTTTTGAGACATGCAACGTCATAATCAGTCTGCTGTGTAAATGATATAAAATGTGCAAGTAATTGCGTGAACCGATTATTCTTCTAAGATGGAATTTAAAAAATTACTGACTGTTGAAACTCTGCATAAATGTTCTGTCTTTATCTTCTCTGTCCCTCTCTTTCTCTGTCCTTCTCTTTTCCTGTCCTTTCATTTCCTATGCCTCTTTCTCAGCCCCTCTATGTTTTACCTCTGTCTCTCTCTCTCTCTCTCTCTCTCTCTCTCTCTCTCTCTCTCTCTCTCTCTCTCTCTCTCTCTCCCCTCTCTCTCTCTCTTTTTCTGTCTCTTTCTCTCCCTTTCCCTGTACCCATCTTTCTCTCCCTCTTCCTTTTTCTCTCCCTTTCTTGGTCCCTCCCTTTTCTCTTCCGCTCCTTGGTGGCTAAGCTATTTTTTCTCTGTAAATTAGTAGAATTTAAGAATTTTATCTCGAGAACCGGCAAAGAAGAACAGTTGATTTATAAATAGATAGAAGCTTCATTCTACAGTTGGGCAGATGTCCGGTGGCAGAATGCAGAAATATGAAAGTACAGTTACAATTACAAATAAAGGAAGAATGTATAAAAAATCAATATAAAAACAAATTATCTTTGTCTTTGATTGGACATGCAGATGGCATTTACATTCCTATACTACAAATAAAAATACATATATACTAATATATAGATAAATAAACTTGTATATTACACAAATATACATACATACACACACACACACACGCGCGCGCGCGCGTACATACATACACAGACCCACGAACACTCACATACACACCAACTTACACCTATTCTTTCATATTCAGACAAACATGGATACCCGTTTTTACTTAACACCACAGTGTAGTATACAATACTTATAATAATTATTACATTCCTAACACGTAAAACACTCGTTATTATAAATCAGTACGAGTAAATATATACCAACGTTTGTCAGAACAGTCTGTAGAAAGACGTTTCCGACTAGCGAAACAAACAGAAAGAAATGAAATAATTTCCCTTCACTTCATATCACTACACTTCACTTCACTTCACACCACCACATATCACTTTACCTAAATATTAACTGTTCAATACTTTTTAACTGTAGACTCGCATAACCGCACCTTTCACTTCACTTCACTATACGTTTTCATCCTATTGACTAATTTCCTATATTTTTTTCTAAAACCTCGCGCTGAGCAAGAAAAGGGCTCACAAACTCCCACAGGCAGATCGTTCCAATCTACATCAAACAACACGATTCACTGCACTCCTTCGATTGATGTTTGTTTGGATATTATTTAACATTAGAGTAAGACGTGTGTTTACCATAATTCATATCAAAAATCTGTCTCTATGGATAGTGATACCTCGGCCCATCTAGCCGATGCTTTGGAAACAGATCGCATCTACGGTACATACACCAGCGAATCCTCCATCTCTAGCTTCTAAGACGGTTAATCGCAAATGGGCCTCCGCTCTGCGTTCGGTTTCCTGCTCGCTTCCGAGGTCTGTCTGCCTTTGAGCGGGGTCAAAGCGGTTCTGGTGATGACCTGCGCCCACAAGACGACGGCTGCATCGCTGGAGATAGGATGCACCCGACTGCAAGTGATTTGGGGCCTCGCGTAGGGCTACACATTGTCCATGAATCTGATAGTCGCGTCGTATCTCCAGGACGGGCTGCGTGCTGTTAATGTAGATACACGGCATACCAACTGTGGGAATGTATTTATGAGTATTACCCCTGCTGTTGTGTTGGGGACTATATGACCCGAAAAGAAAGTTGTTTTACTCTCCAGACATACTTAATTAGTGAGAATTCTGATACTTTCTAACTTTGTTGTGTAACTAAACCCTGAGTGAACTGCAAAAGAAACTTTACACAATTTTGATGGATAATCTCTCATTAGGAAATATATGACACATGGAAATATCACAAGACATAATAACCCGCAACAATTCAGGAAAATGGAGATGTTAACAATTGATTCGGATTTTCTGGATATGTATTTGCAGTATATTTTGACCTAACGATAAAAATAATTGAAATTTATATTTCATCTTGTATTTGTAATGAAACATATTTGTAAATGAACGGCTATTTAATTTGACATACATAACAACAAGTTATTAAAAGATAATTAGAGCTGACTTTCAAAGTATACTTGGATGCCCAGAACTCAGGGCTTCAACTAATGTCACTGCAGCGCCTCTGACCGGAGGTCCTGGGTTCGAGTCCTGACGGCGGCAGGATTTTCGCCACTAGCTTTTCAGCTAGGTCAAATTCAGTCGCTGTCTGGAGAGAATTCTAGCGGCCAGCTGCTCTGATAGGTAGCTTTCCGTGGTTTCTCCCACCAACATCACGCGAATGCCGGAGCAGTACCCTACCAAACGGGCCACGGACCGTGCGCGATCTGTCATTCTTCTTCCCTGTCCTATCCCCTCCCCTTACACTCACACACACACACACATACATACACACACACACACACTTACACTAACATGCATTACATTACCACATATTCCGGGAGATCGGTCGAGAGCTTAGAGCTTGTCCCGGCTGGGGCGGTGCCCCGCTGGTGGGAGAGTCCTGGTTAGGGGGAAACCCCACTAGCCGACGGTAGGTCGGCGCCGGATCTCGCCATCCAGCGGGGAAGACCACCGCCATCTCCCGAGAAAAAAACATGCACTACACTAACGGGACTTGTGACCAAAGCAGTTGACGCGGCCGGAATCTCAATGACCTGCACAGAAATCAAGGAAAAAAAGAGGACACTGATGACAATATATCACATAATATAATATATATATTTATATATATATATATATATATATATATATATATATATATTGCAGTTTGGTTTGTAGTACATTGAAGGCGACATATCTACATCAGCGGTCACACACGCTACTCAAACTATTCTATTTCCAAAATATCCGCCATATTTTTCTCCGAATTTGTTTCGCATCTAACTTGCTCCCTTGAGCCAACTTCGAGGGGCAGTCCGAAATTCATGCATGTCTGCGAAGCGCCGTATGTTTCCGATCTCGGAGAGAAATTTCGCCAACGAGCAAGTTTCTGCGACTCCCCTGTCGCTTGCAGTAGGCATAGGTCTGGCTCAACCGCCCCAAGGGAGCCCGAAAAACAGGCGGGCAACTTCCAGAAACAAGGCGAGGAATTTGTCACTTTTTGGGAATGACCCCTTCGGGAGTCATAGGGGACTTGCACGCCGCTCTCCACGATGTGTTGGTGACGCGGTGCGAGTAGAAACAAAAGTATCCCCCTACCTTATCAACCAGTCACTCTACATACTGGAAATCCACATACAATACATGCACGTTACTTTACAACGCATCACCAGATGACATTAAACAATTGATCGGCACACAAATTTAAGTTAAAAGTAAAATCTTTTCTTGTGCATGTTTCTACACAATTAGAGACTATAGGGATCACGAAAAAGAAAAATTATGTTTATTTTAACAAAGCAATGATATATAATGGATTAGTTTATATTTGTATTGTGTAATTTCTTTTAAAAAAGACTTAATATGCCTGTAATAAGTAATATACTTCAGCTTACGGGTCAATGACCCCCATCTCGACCAGGTTTCTGTCCAGTTTCTCTGATCCATTGAGAAAATGCTGAGATGGCCCCTTCTTTGCTTCGGGACATAAATGTAACTTCACTATGCACACGTTTTGTTGAGGTCTCCTTTTGCTTGAGTGGTAGCAGTGGAGCTGAGTGTGAGTTACTATATCCTTAGCAATGCAGAAAAATCAAATCTGCAGTGCGTTTATTGTGGCAAATCGTTTTTCTATAACGCGGGAACGAATATGTCTCGTTTCTCTCCTGCTATACTAATTATTATTATTATTATTATTATTATTATTATTATTATTATTATTATTATTATTATTATTATTATTATTATCATCATCATTATTATCATCATCATTATTATCATTATTATCATTATTATCATTATTATCATTATTATCGTTATTATCATTATCATCTTTATCATTATCATTATTATTATTATTATTATTATTGTTGTTGTTTTAATTTTCAACTGTTGATCATCAAAATGTTGGGAGGGGATCCTGTTAATCAAGGAAACGTGCGCAAATATTATTCTCCCCCATACGTCATATACAGTTTTTACTGTTTGTTTTTTTGACCTAATAAATTAAATCAAATAAAATCAAATTACTGTTTTTCATGTGTTCCCTAACTCGTCTTTGTTACAATGTGATCTGGGTTGACAGGAAAACGATGCACTAGAGCTGTGTAATGTGCAGGTAATGTTCAATACGAGTGAAATGCAATTGAACTTTCCTCGAATTCATAAACAACCATCAATTGAATTTTTGACTTTAAAAACACAGATTTTTTTGTGAAAACCCATCTTATTTATGCGTGGCATGCAGCATTTGTTGACTATTATCGATAACCCCTAGATAAAATCTTAATTACGTAATATACACAGACACACTCTATCACGCATGGAACCACATGCTGAAAGAGGTAGTTCTAAAATATATTTTTAAAGAATTAATGATTTCATAAAATGCCTTAATGTGTGAACTCAACAAAAGTTGTGTATTTTATAACTGCCACTGATACACCTGGAAAGAATATAAGTATTTTTCAGTCGTCAATTTCTGAGAGCTAGTGGTAATTTAGATTATTTTTTTAAAATTTATTTCACAATTTTAATTTCAATGAGGTTACGACTTCGAGAAAATTACGTAAGTTGGCACTTTTCGCAAATTCAGAGACTTGCAAATTACTTTCACCATTAAGAAATACTAAACATGTATCTGTCTTATCTCAGGAAATGGGTAGTTTGAAGGACTTCTTTATGCAACAGTTCTTTCGATGAACAAAAACAAATTTTATTTATGAACAGTTCTATTGGAGGTCAGTATTCAACTGAATATCTCAATTTAACTCTCATCTTTCAAGTTCATAGCAGTTGATGTACATTCTTAGCATTTAAGTGGTTCACACGACACAAAACCAATAGCTTTTCTCAAATTATTTTGAAAATGTGCGGTACCTTTCCGTTACTTGTGCAATTATCCGGTGTATTGAAGCTATATTCAACGCTCAATTCACCTCTATCAACCGAGGAACGTTACATGCTCTACAAGTCAAAACACATCTAAACTTTCAAACCGGTACAAATAAAGATTTTACTAATAACTATACAATTCTAGATTATCATATATTAACTAAATCTTATTAAAATTTGTATATATGGGTAGGATTATTGATTCAAATAAATGAAAACAAACTTATTATGTTAAAATTTCGCCCAACTTGCGTTCCATCCTGTGACTATTTCACATGGGAGAAGGTCGAGATAAAGAATTAATATTTCAGTAAAAAAACGGACGTCTGTCAATTTTGTTTACTCATCCTTTCATCCTCCCATATATTCTACTTTCCTTCATTTCAGCAGTAAAAAGAGATAAATCTGGTTTTGATGTGGCCCCGACGTACAGAATTTTGATTTAATAACTATATTTCAAATTACGGACTCTCCGTAACGAGACAGCTATTTTTCACTCTGAAGATGCACATTAGAAACTATTGCAGCATACATCGCCGTCCAACCACCATACTGTACACTGATAACTATTTTAGGCATCATCTCGGTGATGTCACTGTGGTGACGTTTAAACTTACGATTGGACGAAACCGTCAACAGCTGTTTTACGTCACGTGCCAGGTTAGAAAAATCCAAGTATACTTATTTATTTATTTTACGACAAAAAAACATTTAAAACTGCGTATGACGTACTATGGGGAAAAATGAATTGTGTGCACATTTTCAAAATTCTGTGATCCCTCACTAAGTCATATACTACTTAAATATTGGGAAGAAAAAAAAGCTCCCATGTAATAAAATCTATTTTCAAGGATAAAAAGGCAATACATTTTTGCTCTTATCCATGTTGTCCTTCGGAATAATACTTCCTGCCGCGACATGGAAACGATAATTTGAATAATTGTATTTCCCACTAAATTCTAGAAGACGTGCACAGAAAATGAAGTTACATTTATGTCTAGAAGCAAAAGAAGGGGCCTCTCAGCATTTGCTCAATGGATCAGGAAAACTGGACGAAAAACCTGATCGAGATGGGGGTCATTGACCCGGAGGCTGTAGTAAAATACAGGTTGTTTATTTTATACACATTTATACACTCCAAATGGTAAATAATGCATTATGTATCATTGTTAAAATTAATGTTACTTTTTTTGTGATGCTCAGTATAATCGCTAATTGTGTAGAAACAGTTATGCAGCAGAAACGATTTCACTTGGGATTTAAACTAGTATAGTCATGAGATCTACGACTTTGCCTCACTACGAATCTAATGAAAAACCTGCTTTTGCTCTCATATCTGAAAACAATAACATGGGATTATTGGGATAAAATTTTCATGATGTACGGAAGAAAGTTGTTCGTTTGGTCACGTCTCAAATTTAGCTCTGCAAATCGGCATCTTTTCAAATTTAGTCAAATATAGAATTTTGGCATGGTTATCGTCACTTCAATTTTTCCAGCATAATTACTGATTACTATTCTAATATTTTTAAATAGGCTTTAATACATCGTACATATGAGGAAATTCAATATATCTGTGATTGATACATCCTTGATCCACTAATTTAAAAACATCAATAAGCATTATGACTTTTATGTAACTACACGAACTATGTAGTAACCATAGTGAGATTTTAATTTAAACACCTTGAAATAGTACCAAAACTTTTAGCCCAGAAGCCCTATTTCAAATTATCAAATGTTCTACGACTTTTCATGTGATCTATGACTCCCCTTTCTACAATCGCCCCACACCAACCTCCCCTCATACCGAGAAAGGGCCGGTCATATCGCATATTTCAAACTCTTTCGACTCGGCTTAATAACCCCTTATCTAAATCCTCTTGACACCCTTGCACCTGAGACCTGCCCGCCCCTCACGAAATCCACCTCCCCACGTCCCCCCTGGCCCCCCCCCCACATTTTTCGTCCCCCTCACGACCAGTATTTCTCGCGAACAGAGCAGCATATTTCCAATTAAAAGTTGTCCTGGGCGCTGTATGCCTCCCGCTAGACCCGTTCGTCAGAGAAAGGCGAGAATTCGCCCACTCCCTCCCGCGTTGCCGAACGAATTGGTCGTTCCCTTCGTGGGGTGGTGGGTGAAGCAGTCGGTTGTTACTGGACCGGCGGTGCTAAAGTGATTAAGGAGGTGTGGGTTGGCGTGGAAAGGTGGTACCCAGTGGGTTGGAAAAGGGTCGGAAGTATGCTTTACTGCTCGCTTGGGGTCTTGTGGATGTTGCTTTTTTTTTTCGCTGCTGTTTATTTGGTAGTGTCCGGTAGTGAATGGGATGAAAAAGTGGGAAGTGTAATGCACGAGGAACTACTTTCAATAATTGTTCAATAAACTTTCTTTTACACTGTGTGTGTTACGACTTATAATGGACTCTAAGTAAAAAACAGGAATAAAATAGACGAATATTTAAACGCTGCAATGATAATCGTATCAGATTCGATTAAAAGAACACTTCTGATCTGCTGACACGTACTCTTTAATAATGCTCTCACGTGTTTAATACGATGCAAGTAGCTGAAAGGCTGAAATAAAATTAACTCAAATGCATTCTCAAGAGAAACACTCGTATCAAAATATTAAGCACCTAGCAATCCAAGAGCTTAAAATGAAGTGATCCAATGTGGAAATATAAACGCCTCCGAAACAAGAAACCTTTCAGCCTAAAATAAGTGTGGAATATAGTATGGTTCTTACAACAGAAATCAACGGGGATCTAACACAGATAATCTCTGGCATAAAACACTCACGAAAATATAGCAAATGTTGCAATGCATGTTGCCAATGTTGCAATTTAAATAGGATACAAATTTGTCATGACAGTAATGTGGTGCACATTTTATCAGTGGTGAATGATGAATAACTTACAATTTTTACTGTACTTTAACTATCATAAATACAGCAGATTTAATTTCAAAAAGTTCACACTTGAGAATTTTCATTTTTTAACACCTGTTTAAACTAATCACGTGGACATTCCTGCAATATCGAGCGAAAGGTAGGATATCACCAACAGTACTTGAAAATACTCGAAGATAAATGTTGAAAAACTTTTCCTCCCATAAATCTATTTAAATATCAGAAGCAAGAGCAATAAATCAATATTAGCCAACAGTATTCTCCCCTTTTCAAATGAATTGCTGGTCGTTTGCTGGACAAAGGGTTGGACCGGCCTTTGCTGGACCGAGGGTGCTAAAGTTATGAAGGCGGTGGGGGGGGATTCCAGGTAGAAAGGTGCGCTATACTCTATGGGCTGGAAGAGGGTTGAAAGTATGCTTTACTGCTCACCTGGGTATTTCATGTATATTTTTTCAGAAGCTGTTTGTTGATCTCAGTAAATGTGATGAAAAATAACCATCTTGTACATTCAAGTTGTTGAAAATGTTTTCTATATATTTATGCTACACTGTATAAAGTTATATTACGATATAATTTTTTTTCTAACTTGGTACACTGAAGAAATCTTCTTTATTTATAACTGGGAAGTATTAAAAATTATTCATAATTTGCGTATTTTACCCTTCTTAATTTAATTAATTGCACTTAATGGGACTGTGGAGAAAATCGTGAGATACCATTATTGAATTTTAAATGTTCGAGGAGAATTACTGAGAAAATATTTATTTATAAAGAAGCAATAATAGTGTTAATTATAATGAATAATATTTAAATTCAAATTAATGTGTTATTTTTTTAATTTATTTAAAAAAAATATTTTTTAGATAAAGACAAACATTAGCCATTTTTCTTAGTTCTTAGTTGGGAATTTTATAAGTTCATTCACATTTCCTCAATTATTAATAAAGCAAGAGGTCATATTATACTGATACGAACAAAAATATCTTTGTATAAAACTAACAAAAAAACTTCAACAAAGGTCAGTTTTTTGCGTGTCCTTAAACTTATCACAACCTTCCTGGTCTTCCTTCCATATTAAACTACTTATTTTAATCACTCCTAATTATGAAAAAGAAATGAAGTATTCAAAACTGTTCAATTACACTTTCTTTATTTGAGTAAATACGTAAATGCGAGAATTAAAGCTGAATTCAATTCATTAGATAAACTCGTATCTTGATTTGATATAATCTTCAAAGTTTTTGCAGGTATAGATTTTCTCCCCGTTGTTTTTGTTTCATTATCTCGAATTTTTACAGATAAACTCGCTGGACCTGCAAAATCCAGATTTTCTTTCGAAGAAAAACATTCAGGAATGCTTTTTCTCCATTTAAAAAAAAAAGGAAAATTTTTTAAAAAACTTTAGTCTGTTTGAACATTTTTCCCGCGATTCATAAAAATATATTTATCTTGTTACTTACAAAAGTAAATAACGAACATGTACTTAGTTTTGGTATTATATTCTATAATGAAAAGCCTGAATCATTATAAATTCAGTGTACTTGAAAATTATCTGACAAGTATTCATTACCCATTAACATTATTACTTTGTGCGAGCATGAATATTGCAATCGATTCTTCATAGCTTATGATATTGCATATACTTTATATTAATTTTTGAGTTGAAAGTAATTTCACGGTACAGTGTTTTGCGAAGAGATAGTGCCATGCGCAAAACAGAAAACATATGTTCTGATCTTACATGATCTGCTTCAGAAATTCTGCTTGAGATTGCCAAATTTAAAGCTGAATGAAATAAAATTTGAAAACTACATTGCACACTTTTTTACGAAAATTTCTCAACTATTCATGACACTTTTATAGCTTGCCTTTGAACAAATCTCAAGAAATATGATTAAAAAAAATTAAAATAAGAAAAGCGAGAAATCTCAATGTCATAATACGGAACTATGAAATAAGCACGAAAATACACTGCTTGAAATTGTCAAACTATGTCAATAACATTTCATTCACAGATATCCAATATCGTCATGAATTGTTTGACAGTACACTGAAACCTCACCGAAAGTTTACCCCAATTAAACGACCATCCTTCAACGACCTGTTTTTCTTGATTCGGAAATCCGTATATTTGTTTGTAAATTACACCCCTGTTAACAAATCACTCGCTTCCACATCGGCCGATTAGATCCTGACTAGCAATTTTCTTAATTGACCCCTCTTAAGAGATCTGTTATGTACACAAAAAGACACAAGTCAACAATAACAATTTATTGATCAATATTTTTACATTAGTGATCCGGTTACCAAAATCCAGAAAAGTAGTCAGTTGTACAAAGCCACGGTGTCAAAAATCCAGAAGAAGTCCCAAGATGCGCGCAGGGTTGTCCAAATTACCAGGAGAGAGAAAACAGTTTAACTTGGCCGAGTTCGCACAAGATACAACCATAGACTGAGTCACTAACTGGATCGCACTTCAGAACTGTTCTGTTCCTCTGGCCGGCGCGGCCGGTTAAGAAGCACGCCGCGCCGTAGCCTCGCCTCGGGGCTGCTGATCCGCCTGCCGGCCGCTCACGTCCTATTGGCCGGCCCTCGCGCCGGTTTGTAGCCCTGCTGCCTTCTGTAGCCTCCGTCCCGCGCTGCCGATTTGACGCGCGATATGAATCCTCATATATCGCCGCAACAAGATCAATTTCTGGAATATTCTGTGTATGCAGTACTGAGTATATCAAAATTTCAGTAGGTAACGTGAAAATTAACGACGTTTTTAAAAGCATTCGAGTGACATGTACGTTGTCTCAGTTTCATTCTTGAAGAAATCGGAGGGCAGGGATTCTAGAATTAGTAACAACAAACAGTGGCTACTGATATGACAACCAGGAATGCGATATCTAAATCGATGTTTTCAAAATATCAATGTTTTTATAGACACATTAATGTTTTAAACATCGATATCTTCAAGCCGATGTTTTTCTAACATCATTGTTTTGTAGTCGATGTTTTTAGTCTTCGATGTTTTAGTTGTGAATAAAAAAATTCTCATGATCACAATTTTGTAAATGTTAAACTATGAAAAAATAACGAATGGTAGGCTACCTTCTTCTGCGAACTGAAGATGAATCCTTTAAGATGACCTCCCGGCGCACAAATTCTCATTCATTCATTCATTCATTCATTCATTCATTCATTCTCTCTCAAATCAAATTTTGTAGTGCACAAACCAATATGTTAGACTTACAAAGTCAGCTTTAAAACATAGACTTTTTTGTCAATGTATTATTTAAATCGATATTTTAATTGTGAACATCGATATTTTGTTAACGTTTATGATCTGTAATCGATATCGCACCAGTAATGACAACACGGCTTTCGCCCATTTCAGTTTAACTTCTTGTAACGAGATGGAGGTTGTAACGGTGGCCTAACATTTAATTCAATAGATTAACCCTCCCGTACTTACCTTACCAAACTGGAAAAACACCTGCGTTGCGAACACAAAAAAAGTTAAAATGTTTCTTTTCCATAATTTCCATAATAAAGACTTTCATAAATATCCGATTTAATAGGCATATTCCTGAATATCCGATGTCTTGTAATAATTGTCCGTTTTCTTAAAAAAATTCCTTACTAAGTGACCAACCGACTAAAGGACCACTCTTTTCACGGAATCAACAGTGGTCGCTTAATACAGGTTTCACAGTATTGAACGAATCTGCAGATACGAATTTATGCCTTTATAATTTCATTTTTTCATTCTACCGGCTTACTCGAAATAGATACCCAATCATTATACACCAAATAATGGACAATCTATTTAGCTATGGATACATTCTTAACTTATTTGAGAGTTGATTTAATTTTAAATAATAGTTGATAATGAAATATTGATGATTCTTTTTGCAGCATGTAAGTAACTGACATTTTTTGTTCCAGAGAGCAAGAGGAACAGAGTGCTTCAAATTTTCAACAGCGCAACAACATTAAAGTAAGTTTTTCAAATAGAATATCTTTAAACTATTATTTCTGGGAGACAGTGGGTGAATTGATTCTATGAATATTTCATCAGTTAAAAATAAATATTAACCAAAACCCAATATGGGTATTAATATCTTCCTACTCATTTAATTTTTTTGTAGTGTCGAAAATGATGAAATCACCTTATTAATATTTTCACTTGGCAGTCGTGTTGGTGATAAATTTCTAGCTTCAAGTCGTCATCGATGTTGGAAGGGTGGGGTCGGAGAAAATGGATGATGATGATTTCCTCTCAACAAAAAACTTAATTATTTCCAACGAAATATTCTTTAATATGTTTTGATATGGAGAAAATGTAAATTCATTCTACATATAAGTTTAATGGCATTCGATAAAACAATATATAGATCATGATCAAAATAGTTTTAGAACTTTAGTGGGGACATTATATAAATACGAAATTCAAGCAGATGTCACCTATAAAAAGGTTTTTTGTTGAAGACGAATCACTCTTTCATCTGTTCAAATACGTAAAAGTGACTTAATTTGCAAAGTGCTATTTTATTTTAGGTTTTTGAATTTCCACAAAATAGACATTAGAGTGAATAGAAAATTTGTGTTTTGTTCTCAGATTTATATTCAATAACATTACATGCCATGTTTTTTCAAGTACGTAAGCTATAAAAGGGCCTTTTGTTGTCAACACGTTAATCGCTTTTATAGGTAACAGGAACAGATAAGCGTAGAATTTTTTTATGCGTTTGGTTTTATTGTGTGTCACAAGCCATTGAAAATGCTTGTCATCTAGTCGACGCTCGAAGTTCTATTATTAGTTTATTGACGGTTTCTAACTGAAAATATTGACAAAAATAGTGTCATAAAATTCTCTATCCTTCCTATTTTTTCACTCTTTGATGAAAAAGTTCGTGAATAGTCAATAGTCATGTCGAAAATTTACGATGCATGTATTTGAATATATTCAATGTATTTACTTTTGAATGTATTTTGTATTATCTTTTTAATTTGTAGTGTTGACTTGTGAAGAGAATAATGAGAACCGACTGTTGTCATGTTTTCACTAGATCAGAAACAATGAGGCCACACAAGTTTGCATTGTTGCAATCTCTCAAGGAGATTGAATTTTTGTATTTGATGCAAAAGTCGGTTTACACGAAAAAAAAATTGAAATGGTCGAATAACATTCATCAAGACTTTTTTTACATCCCAATACAATTTCTGTACGTCAAGAAACCTACATTACGAGTAGAATTCAAGTCACTCGGTTTATTGACGAATATTAAATTCTAAAACGTACGAACTCTTCTATTCAGATAAAACAACATTTTTCTCTGATATATGGTGACAATTTTTACATTGTTCGTCTTTTACATAAACATAAAGTTACATCACGTTTTCCTTAGATTACTGGGATTCGCATATTTCATAAAATCATAGAAGACGGTTTTGTTTAACCCCATTACAAGCAACATAATTAAGTTCCGTTTCACAACAACTCTCCTACTTTGATAATAATTGAACCATCTTAATTGTGGTTTTTGAAACGTCTGAATTATATTACCAAGAGTCAATATGTTTCGCATAGCTTACTAGGTCAACATTCACTCTGCAAGACTTCGTTAAAAAATATGAAAATCATATTTTCTCAAGTGAAATTCACTGATATATTTTAAGTTATTGAGATACACTTCATAGTTGTGCGATATGCAGATGAGACAATGCAGATGTAATGAAAATACGAGTCTTCAACTTGACAATATTTTATAAGAAATTAAAGTGATCTCCCGCAAGTGAGAACACATTTATACGTGTATGTGCTCTTATATTAAGTGATTTGTCTTAGGATTAAATCAGCATTTCCTCTATATTTTGCAAATTATAAATTGTAATAAATGTCTATTGTCAAATGTCAAATAATTTATTGGAGAAGAATTATGAAATATTCTTTTGTGTTTTGAAGTACTTAAACATTTATCTTAACCTGTTTAGTATTGAGATATGTTGTTCCCTATTGCAAAGGATGGTGCTTTTAAAACTGAAATTTACGACCTGTTAACATCATATAACTATGAAGCTGAAAAACTGAAGTTCCTGTTAATCATACATCACTTTTAAAACATGTAAAAAATGTTCGGGAAGTTGCATATAAATTATGGCACTAACAAAACATTTCATAAATCGATTTAAATGAATATGTTGTATGTGATATTAGCTAATTTCGTATAATGAGAAACGGAAGCTTTCTGATAATTACTCTCTATGCACGCAATTTTAAATTGTAATTGTCTGTTATTTCACATTATTGGAATTAAATGAAAGTTAATCTAGAGCTGTATTTAATTTTAAATGTAATATTGTAAAGTAATTAATTTACTCATTTTTTTTTTTTTTTAATTAGTTGTGATAAAAGTCTATATTAATTATGTACTTGTAAACCTGTATCAGAAATCACAAATTTTGTCGTATTTTCCAGAAAATAAATAGCAAAAGGCTAGTCCAATAATAAAAAATTGTTTAGAAAACATAAATTTACTCTATTTTAAGTCGATTACATCCTTGTAATAGTGTCATCTTTGTAATATTGCGACATCGATAGCAATTGGTTTATATATCTTTGATTTACTCTGTTTTTTTAAATTTCTTTAAAATGTATTACGTTTTTAAATTTATCTTAGATTGCTTTGAAAACTAGCTAGGTCATTAGCGATCGGTATTCATTTAACCCCTAGCAACCTATGTAACCTTAAATGTATGAAATATGTGGTGGGAAATGTCAAATAAACATGTTACACCTCTGACTTTGCCCCTGATTGGGCGGCAATCCATCGTGCGTCGGTCCATGTGCTTTACAAAATCCCTTTAACTGTTTCCAAACGCGACCCGCCGAATACCCGTGCAAGAAGAGTTAGACACTAATCAGGGGCAAATATCACATGTGTAGCTTCGTTATTTGAAGTTTTCCACCTAAAGTTCATTAGTACAAAGTGATCATTGTTACTCCTTTTACGTACTATTAAAAGTGGGTAACATTTATCCTGAGTCATCCTGTACAATTACGAGCCACACCATATGATAACGAAGTGTTTGGTGGAGGCAGGTAATCTATATATTTAAAAAAAATAAGGTATATTCATAATTCTGCATAATTTACAATCTTTTCTTCTTGGAACAATAAGTAAATGGTATCTAATAAATACATTAATGACGTGAATTATTGTGACAATTATAGTGAAAATATCATTAAAGAAATCGGTTTGGCAAATCTAAAATATTCTCTCATTTTTATCTATATACGTGTTCACTGTTGTCTAGCGGGTTTGTTGAAAGATAATTTAGATGCTCGTACAATCTCTTCTGGTAAGCTTGGCTCTTCGTGGTGATAATTTATTCTAGCGGGATGATGTCGAGGTCTATGAATATCGTCTTAGTAAAAATATTAGGACAGCATTTTTTAAATTTTGTTATCGTTTAGGTATTTTCTTTATACTTGTCTGTATGCTATAATAGTGAATTGAGAAGTTCCAGAAACCTTCAGGATTCGGAGTGGAGACAATTTGGGATTCGATTCAGCGGTACTTCAGAGCCTCCACTCCGGTTCCACCAGCCGCCGGTTGCAGTCCTCCACTCGACTCTCTTCCCATCCGCATTCACTTGTTAAAGGGGATGAGTCAATCGGGATACTCTATTGAGCCCTGCAGAGGATCCTTGAAATTGGATGTATGTTGAATACAAGAAATTAAATTGAATACAAGAAGTAAGAAATGAATACAAAAAATGGGCCGGGGAAGAAGCGGAATACAAAGAAATACGAAAACAAGAAAGCAAAAAATGGATTCCAAAAAATTGAATAACAATTTAATTCAAGAAATAGATTACATCAAAGATAGTGAGTCAATAAAGATACTCCAATGATACCTGCGAAGGATTCTTGAAACTGAATTGAAGTTTAAATACATTTTAATGTCCCATTTCTTGACACGAACTTAAAAGAATTTATATAGTTTTGTTTATTTACGTACTGGTAAACGTAATCCGATGTTTCTCGGTTGTTTTTTATCGCCATCATTTATTACACGCCCAGAAGAATTATTTCCATTGTGGTGGGGTGGATCATTATTTTGTACTTTAATAAAATTAATTCGTTTTCCTGCCTAGTAAGTAAATGACATAAACAAATATCCTGGCAACGTCGGGTTCCTTGACCTATTATTTTAAGTATTGTACTAGTTCATATTGTTTCATTTTTTCGCAGTCTGCTTCGCGATCTTTTTATATTACCATTGTAATTATTTCCAATACGCACATGATTTGTAGATAAATAAAAAATTTGTTCTAGAGCGGACGTATAACGTAATGCAGTGCACTAACAGTGCTTTAGAAAATAAAATAAATTTCTCAAGAGTGATAATTAAAATAAAAACTACATAGTAATGCATTAAAACTTATTATATTTATAAACGATTATAATTTAAATACTTATTTTTTAAATCATTGCTGTAGACGTAGACGAAAAAATAATCAGTAAAACTGAGGAGCAATAAAAAAATGAATTGATGTAATTAGTTTTTTTGTTAGTGGAAAAGAGACTTACACATGGCAAAAAGTAAGACGTTGATAATATGTAATTATTAAAGTTTTAGTATCCAATTGTGACATCATCGCGGATTCTCTATAGTACATTTATTGAAAGTTGGACGCATTTGATCTGGTATGGTCCAAAAGCAACGATCGAGAAAACTATTACCCGTTTATCATCAATGGGATAGAATGATAGGATATGGAATAGGATAAAAGAAATGGAGACCATTCGGCGAACGATGAGATAAGTCTCCAGTTTGCTGGTACGCACTGAGTGCACATTTTTGACCGCTAATTGTCACACGTAATTTTATGATATTTTTTCCGTTAAATTAATAGAAAATAAAACTACGCTTTGCATTAATAATCACTTGAGGTTTCTTTTTCTGGGCAACACAAAATGATTTTTCGTGCACTGATATTAATGTTATTGTCCAAAAATAGTGGTCCGAAAGTAAGTGGTTTCTGATCAATGGGAGAGCAGGATAGAAGGGACACTATCCAGCAAATTTTGGGATATTTTCGAATTTGTTGGTTGATTCTAAGTAATACTTTCCTCCCCTCTTCATGGCATCCGTTACTTTACCATAAACGTCAGTTAAATTAATTGAAATAATACTAACTACTTTTTATATTAAAACATATAAGTGCTTTCATTGGATAGGCGAAATTATTTTTTTCGTGCACTTACCCAGAGTAATGCGCCTCTGGTTTGCTTTTGACCGAGAACAGTGATCAAAACCATAAGCTGTTTCTGGTGAATGGGAGAGCAGAATAGAAGAAAGGGAACCATTCAGTAAATAGTGAGATTACTCTCCAATTTGCTGGCAGTAAGTGCACATTTTGCCCCCCTTCATCATATCATACGTAATTTTATTATAATGTTTCCTGTTTAATAATAGAAAATAATACTATGCTTTTTGCATATCAAACAATCTTGATGTTTTTACTGGACTTGCAGATTCGTTTTCGGTGCCCATAATGAAAATAATTCTTTTGTGCTCTGGTATTGACCAAGAACACTCGTCAGCAAAACTATACGTTATGACCCATAGAAGAGCGTCGATTCCTTGCTCGTGCATTAAACTAAAGTAATACGCTTGTGCTCTGGTACTGACGAAGAAGAATGATCTGCAAAACCATTAGCTGTCCTAGCAATGGGAGGGCAAAATAGAAGAAAAGGGGGAAGATAATTCAGTAAACGGTGAGGTTACTCTCCCATATGTAGTCCTAAGTACTCATTTTGTCCCCTCAACATATCATACTTCTGTCATATATTTTAAGTTATATGAGTAGAAAAGAATACTACGTATTTTTTTGCATATCATACCATCTCGAGTGTTGTTACTCGGTAGAGCAGATTCTTTTTTCGTGCACTTACCCGAAGGAACACTCCCGTGCTCTGGTATTGACCGGGGCCAGCGGTAAGGGAAACTTTAAGACGTCTTTGGACGGTGGAAGAGAGGGAGTGGGTGGGGGAGGGGGAGGGGGTAGCTCCGGTGCTAACCACTTTGCGGCGGAACTCGTTAGGCGGGGCCCCAATTCCAGGGCTCCTTAAGCCACCGCCGTTATCTGCGAGTCTTAGAGCGCTCGCGGCGGCCTTCATTGGAACCCTCGAGGCAAACGGTCACCCGCGCGGGGTTGCCAACCTAGGAGAAAAAAGACAGGACGTTACTTTTTTTGTGTAAAATAGTAAGATTTTGTTATTCAGAGATATTTATAGGATGTTTACTATTTTAAGCCTAAATCTGTGAAATAAGCCACTTCAGATTTTTATTTTTACTTCTTTTCTTCTATTTCTTTTCTTCTTTTTTTCATATCTGCGAGTCTTAGAGCGCTGGCGGTAGCGCGGTGCTCGGACTGTCATTGAAAATCTCGGAGTAAACGGTCGCCCGCGCAGGCTGCCAACTTAGGAGAAAAAAAAAGAACGTTACAATTTTTTCTTGGTGTAAACTAGTAAGATTATCTTATCCAGAGACATTTACACCATGTTTACTATTTCAATCCTAAATCTGTGAATTAAGCCACATCATCTTTTTATTTTTACTCTTTTCATTCTTTTCCTTTTTCTTTTTCTTCTTTTTCCTTTTTTCCTTTCTTTTTTTTCATGACGTCTGCGGGACTTACAGCGCTCGCGGTGGCACGGCACTCGGACTTTTCATTGAAAACCTCGAGACAAATGGTCGCCCGCGCCGGCTGCCAACCCAGGAGGAAAAAAACGGAACTTTAGTTTTTCTTTGTGTAAAATTATAAGATTTTGTTATATGAAGGTCTTTACATGCTGTTTATTATTTTTCTCTAAATATGTGAAATAAACCACTTCAACTTTTATTTGCTCTTTTCTTTTCCCCCTCTTGTTTTCTTTTCCTTTGTTTTTTTAACATCTTCGAGATTCAGGGCCCGAGCAACAGTGCACGTGACGTCCTTGGATCACTCGGGGCATTACGGTCCCCGACGCAGGCTGTCAATGCAGGAGGGAAAACGGCAATGGAAGGTTATAGTTTTTCTTGGTGTAAAATTGGTGTAAGATTTTCGTATTCCGTAGCACTTATTCACAGTTTACTAGGTTTTAATAAAAAATCAGTGCGATAAACCACTTCAGCAATCTGTGTTTTTTTTACTTCTTCTTTCTTTCTTTTTTTCGTTTTTTCGTTTTGTTTTTTCTTTCGTTGGCTTTTCTTCTTTTTTCTTAGTGTTTTTTCTTTATTTTTTTTTATTTTTTCCTTCTATCTCTTTTGATACCTGCGAGTCGTAGGTCGTTTGCGAGTTGCTTGAGCCTTTGTTGGAACTCTCGAGGAAACGGACGTCGACTGCGAGTTCGCAGGCTGCCAAACTGAAGAAAAAAGGCGACAAAACGGTACAGCTTTCGTTTTATAAACTAGTAAGTTTTCATTATCCGTTGGCCTTCTTGCGCTGTTTAGTATTTTTATTCTAAATCTATGGAAGAAGCCACATCTGCGTGTTTATTTTTTCTTTATTTTTATTTTCTTGTTTTTTTAATTTTTAATTTTTATTTTTGCGTGTTTGGTCTTCATTTCTTTTATTTTTTCATTTCTGGTCTCCCTTTTTCGCCTTCTTTTTCTTCTGACATCTGTAAGCCTTACCTTCGAACGCCACTTGGGCCTTCATTGGAAATCATGAGGCAAACAGCCAGAGAATTCTATTATTTCATAAGAAAGAGTTATGTTTATAAGAGAGAGTTCTATTATTTTATAATAAAAACAAATAAATACTTATAAAATACGCATTATTTTTCTTTTTGATGGACAGTGTAGTCTCTAATTGTGTAGAAATAGTAATTACCCAAGTTTGCAGGTTCGAACCCGATCGAAGCCGTGGATTTTTAAGGGGAAAAATCCTTCGTACGCCTTCCTTCGGAGGGGAAGTAAAGCCGGCTGCCTCATGTTAGAAAATTTACTGCATGTAAAAGATCCTGAAGCCTAAATTATGCCTCTGAGCTAAATTCAAATCACCTGTTTCGTCGCCCAAGTAATACCTTCTTTCGCTGCTAGGTGGTGAAAGGATCGTAACGAAATTTGCGTGGTCAGACGGAAGAGCAGGCCTCATGGCCTGAGTAAAATAAGACAAATTCAATTCAATTCAATTCACGAGGTACACAAAAGAGAGCGGGTGACGTAACTTACTCCAATGAGTGTGCCCAAATTGCCCGTTACCGGGCGGTAGCTCAGTGCATCAACTGATGTCACTGCAGCGTCTCTGACCGGGAGGTCCTAGGTTCCCACTCCTCACGACGGCAGAATTTTTGACAGTAGCTCTTCAGCTACGTCGAATTTAGTCGCTGTCTGGAGGAGAATTCTAGCGGCCGGCTGCTCTGATCGGAATTTTTCCGTGGTTTCTCCGATCAACACCAGGCGAATGCAATACCCTACCAAACGGGCCACGGACCGCGCGCGATCTGTCCTTCCTCTTTCTTGTTCTATCCTCTCCCCTTACACACACACTTACACTAGCATGCACCACACTACCACATATTCCGGGAGACCGGTCGGGAACTTAGAGCTTGTCTCGGCTGGGGCGGTGCCCCGCTGGTGGGAGAGTCCTGGTTAGGGGGAAACCCCACTAGCCGACGGTGGGTCGGCGCCGGATCTCGCCATCCAGCGGGGAAAGATCACAGCCCTCTCCCGAGAAAAATACATGCACTACGCTAACGGGACTAATGACCACAGTAGTTGACGCGCCCGGAAGTACGAAAAAAATCAATCAATGAAAAAAAAATTGCCCGCTCATTGCAAAATAAGTTCTGTCACTTAAGAAACATTTATTTTCAGTGCATGTTCATGAAATCTGCTAAAACATTTTTCGCCCAGCACCGTTTGTGAAAGTCGCTTGTTGAGAGTAACGTGTTCAGCGCAACTTTTATAAATCAAGCTGCCATGCATTAAGTGCTTCAAGTTGATGAGTTGATATTTAGTTCTTGTTGGCCAAATAATTAAGGAATTAACCTTTTTTTACGTGTCAAGGATTACGAAAGATGTACCAAGGAGCTAATCCGTTATTATTTCATGACCTAATTTCTGAATATTATGTCATACCCTTGCTATGTGATCTTAGTTTTTCTCTCCGCTTTTTGTATATTCTTCGACGAAAGGTTTGTAACTCATGAATACGGTGGATAATATCAGTTAACGCACGTTTCGGATTGTCAGAAAACGACCACATTCCCGTTACATTTCCGATATCGACACACGTACGATTTTTGAGACAGGAACGTTGTTCGAACGAGCAAACACCGTACAGAAAACATACAAGGAAAATATATTGAAATTGTAGGATTTAGAAACTTTTTTGTGCAGTTTATTATCGTTTTATGAATTGGGCAGATATGCACAATGATAGAATGGTAAGTAACAGGTAGATAGGCAGACAGGTCGGCAGATAGAAAGGCAGAGAGGTATGCTGGTAGACGGGCAGACAGGCTGGTAGACAGGCGGCCGGAAAGATATACAGGCAAGAGGGAGGGCCCCCGAAAGACTGACAAGCTAAAAGATATAAAGTTTTACTTATGGAGGTTAAAGATACAAATTGAATGACAATGATAAATAAAATGAAGAAATTGGGCAGAATACGTATACTTTTTCCTACATGGAGGTTTTACCGTTTTCGGGGGAGAAATCAAAATCAAACCAAATAATTACCAAAACAGAAATAAAACAATTTGAAATCGAATTATCATTTTGTCCGATAAATCTATAATAAGATTACAACACATTTTTAATGATTTTTGCATTTTGTGGTGCATTTCTTCTGAAATGCCCGAGGCTGTTTCTCCTGTGTCATATTCCGCAAGCGATTTTTCACGAAACGCCTAGATGCAGGGGGTTATTCATGACCATCCCGTAAAGCGTTACGAGACGAGTATGCTTAGTGTTGCAAGACGAAGCAGGCAAACTTCTCCAAAGTACCCCACTCCTTTACAACTTAAGTAGTTACAAGTTACAGGCTGAACACTGTTGACGTTCTTGGTTTCTTAGAAGATTCTCCGACCGCTGAAATGTTCGCGGCGAGGGGCCTTCGGTCAGTTGAACTTGTAAGCTACCTGCGTTGGGGCTAAACTGGCTGCTGGGTGGGGCGTTTATTCCCCATGAGAGAGCGCGCCTGGTTTGAGGTAAGATAATCAAGGAGGAATTTGTGAGATACACGTTATTTGCGGAACGTCATTAATTGAAACGAGAGTTTCGATTACTTGAAGTAAATTGATTCATTTTATTTCATTCAGAATGTTGAAGAAGTTCTCAACATAAATTATGTCCGTTAAGTACCCCTTTGTTTCCTACGAGTGAACGGACCTGATTCTAGGAAAGGTAATAAAGGGAGAATTTGAATGATAAGACGTCATTTTTGGATAAGCCACCAATTTAAATAAATTTCCGATTTCTTTGGATTAATTAATTAATAATGTTGAAGACGCTTCTCAACTTTCGTTAAGTCGGTAAAGTACCTCTATTTTCCACGCGTAACCAGTTCTGGTTTTAGACAAGGTAATCAAGGGAGATTTTGAAGATTGGCACCATTGTGGACACTCCATTAATTTAAACGACAGTTTCGATTACTTTCGGTTAATTCATACATTGTCTTTTATTCAGTATGTTAAAGACGGCTCACGACATTTAAGTACGTCGTTAACGTATCACATACATACATTTTACATTACTTTTTATCTACCCTCGTGAGTGTTCCTGGGTTAGAAGCATCCTGGCTAGGGCATAGGAAACAGTTTCATCTGGAATAACATTAAATGGATTTTTTAACTTTAGTGAAAAAATAGAAGAAATAATTATGCGAGTAAAAGTAAAAAGTCCGAATCTTGATCACTTGTATATGCCAAACTCTTAAATTTAATATCTTTGTTTTCAGTAGCATTACATTTCGCTTCATAACGATATTAACACAATCATTAATGCTATTTTTTTATTCATATCCAGTCATTACTTTTAAAGTGACACAAATGTATATTATCCCAAACTAAAAGATTACTCTTTTATGCAATCGGCTGGTATGTAAACAGTTTTTTTATATTCATTATTTTACAATTGTCTCGATACATATTTGACACAACTCACAAATTAGACTACGCTTTCCCGAAAGTCGGCGGCTTTGCATACGTACTACATTGTCGGCGGCCTGGCCACTTTTTCATTAACCGTCACCCGCTTAAAAATTCACTTGTCCACCGGCTGTCAGCTGTCAGAGTTTCTAAAACCTCTCGCTATTTACATTTAAAATTTTAGCCTCTCAATAGCACAGTGAAAATTAATTTTATGAGCTTAAACTTGAAAGTTTCCATATACCTACTGGTCCATTTCAATTGTGACATCTAAACATCCCAAAAATTCTGAACAGTACGCACAAAGTGCGTGAAATAAACTTTCAAAAATCATGAAATTTTAATATTTGTATTAACTTCTTATTTCCAACATTGATTCATGCGATACGAATTTCTCGTGGTCTTTATTTGTACCAATTTTAGTGGGTCACACAATCTATCATTGATAGAAAAGATTAAGTAACAATACGGCAATCTTGATATAAATCTTCATTTTGATGTTAATTTGGCTAATGAGAAGTCATTCAAGTGCTATCTCGAAGATGTTTTTAACAAGAAATTGGAAATATACAATATTGAACGGATCTGCTAGGGCAGTGCCAGTGTTTGACACGCGCTAGTTAGTTAGTGCCTTATTTTACGTGGCGAGACTTGGGCAATATGGCCCTGTCTTCCATCTAACCAGGCAAATTTCGCTACGCTCCTTTCACCACCTAGCGGAGAAAGCAGGTATTTTCTTGGGCAACGAAACAGGCAGAACTCAATTTTGCTCAGAGGCTTCTTTTAGGCTTGAGGATCTTTACATGCAGTAAATATACTACATGGGACAGCCGGCTTTACTTCCCTCCGTACCCTCCGAAGGAAGGCGTACGAAGGATTTTTTCGCCTTTAAAAATCCATGGCTTTGATCGGGTTAGAACCCGCAATCTCGGGTACAACAGTCCGATAACCGTTACACCACCGAATCCGCATTGCTGTGTTAGTTCAATGGCACTATCTTAAACGGCGGCTTCAATCAAGCTGTCACCTCAACAAACAGCTATTTTTAGGTGGAACCGATCACATTTCTGTAAGACACGTTTAAATATCCTCTCTATTAAGCGAGCACCTGTCTAAGCGGCCAGCGGTCAGGAATATTTTGTAGATTGACCTTCATTAAGCGGTCAACTCAAGCGATTTTGAAAATAAAAGAAGCGATAAAAAGAAGCGGAAAAAGTGATAAAGATTCCTGATGATTAATATCCTTTTACGACGAGCTATGCTGCAAGAATATTTCGAATATGGACATCCAGAGAGGCTTATCTCTCAGGCGGTAACTTTCTGATTCAGCTAACAACTGATGATTTAAAAAATATTTCTTTACTAGCTTACCCGTGCTCTCGCATGTTAAACCCACCATCTTCTCTATTTTTCCATATACATATTATGGCTGTAATATATCTTTTTCTTCAAGACTCTCTTATCTTCCGACACTTGTTCTTTATGTTACCTTGTAATTGATAACAATACAATACACCCTTGTCAGTACAAACTATTCTTTTTTAATGTTATTACCGAACTGAGTGGTACATCCGTGCAATTCAATCGCGTATAATATCAAATATTTAGTTTAATTTCACATATAGTTGCAGATTCTACCGGCTCTGAAGAGATGGGGTAGAATCGAGAAACGTCGAACCAGTAAAAATGTTATAGAATATTCAAAAAGATATCATTCTGTAGATTACGGTGTAAAGAACGTTTCTTTGAGGCCTTTGGCCTCAAAATTTTAGATTTTAAGGCCTTAAAATGCTTCGTTCAGGAGTTGTTTAACGATATAGATTCAAAAATGGCACCGAGTGTTGTGGATTGCATTCGACATTAATATTTAAATGCTTTTTTTTTTTAAACAAATCCTTCATATTTTTAAAGTCAAAGTGCAATTCGTTACGTCTCCGGGAAAGTATTTCTTTAGAGATGTTTAATGATAGAGAGGATTAGAATTGTTTAATTATATCGTTAAATAACTCCTAAACAAAGCGTTCTAGAGTATTAAAAAATAAAATTTTGAAGCCGAAGGCAAAGAAACGTTTCTCACACTGTAATCTAGAGGAGGAGATCTTCTTGAACATTCATAGCATTTTATATCATTTATTAAGAAAATTATTATTAAGGGAGGGTTCTTTGAGATTAAAAAAATTGTTGATGCTTTTTAGATTTTCCCATTTAAGTCAGGAAATCAGGAAAGAAAAATAATTTAAACAGGGTCACTATCAAATTAAATATTTTCAAACATCGATGTCACATCCCCAGTCAGAGAGTGAACACAAAGGAAACTATAAAATGCAAAATTCAAACCGGGAGTCGCAGTTCATCAACTGATGTCACCGCAGCGCCTCTGACCGGGTGGTCCTAGGTTCGAGTCCACACGGTGGCAGGATTTTCGATACTAGCTTTTCAGCTAGGTCGAATTCAGTCGCTGTCTGGAGGAGAATTCTAGCGGCCGGCTGCTCTGATTGGTAGTTTTCTGTGCTTTCTCCGATCAACACTTGGCAAATGCCGGGGAAGTACCCTAACAAACGGGCCACGGACCGCGCGTGATCTCTTCTACCTCTTCTCTGTCCTATCTTCTCCCCTTACACACACACGCACACTAACATGCACCACACTACCACACATGCCAGAAGACAGGTCGGTAATCTAGAGTTTGTCCCTGCTGGGGTGGTACCCATCTGGTGAGAGATATCTGATTGGGGAAACCCCGAAAGTCGACGGTAGGTCGGCGCTGGGTCTCGCCATCCAGCGGAGGGGAAATACCCACAAAACCGGAGAAAAACATGTACTACACTTACGGGGTCAATTGCCATAGGTAACGCACCCGGAATCACTAACAATCAATCAATCAGCAAAATTCAATTTCACATTTTATCGCAGATTGGAAACATTCAGAAATGTACTACGCTGATAGTCAATCAAACAATTGATACGTCTTTTCATCATTTGTAACATATCGCATTTTTTAAGTAATTGCTAAAATTTACCTGTAATCTGTAATCGGACATACACTCTAAGTCAATAGCAAATCACGAATGTAATCATCTGTCCAGAAAGGAGAATACCAGAGACGTAAATGGCTTTGCGAATGTTGGAAAACAAAATGGCAACCATTGTCATCACCATCATCAATATTTAATGAGAAGACTCCTTTTTAATCAATATTATCATCACCAATCATTAAGTGATCTATATTGAATGGGGTAATCAAATATCATTGCTATGCACAAGTGGAAGAAAAGAAAATTGTGTCTAATGACTTTATATAGTTGATGTTTTCACGTGTAGTTTCGTGTTTCAGTTTGGTAAATTCATTACTTTAGAATAAGAGTTTGAGTTCGATTTATAAAAGTAACGTTATCATAAACCTTTTAGCCTGATCATGTACGGGGTATGGAGATATAAGGAGAAGATGGTTTCAAAATTCACAATAATAATATGCTCCGAGTTATTCAGTAAAATGCTTCAAATTCCACATGTGTTGTTTATCTGCGCTCGAAATGGACGATATAAATGTTTACATGCTGCGAATATTTGTGGGATATAAAGCTGTTGGAGGGCTGACATTTTTTCATCTATATTTTACGATGGCCAATAGCGAATGGAATTTTCATTGCCAAAGCGAACAAAAGAAGGGGTTGTTTATCGATGTTGCCATGTCGCTTGGTTGTAATCACAACACTCAGGACAGCGTTTACGAGGAGAGTGAACAAAATCTAAACAACAATATGTGAGTTTCTATATTGTTCAGTCTTACGACGTAAAGGTTTGAACATATGAGGATATTCGCACAAACTTTAGGAAATAAAATTATTTTCACTCAAAACATTGGTTAATTATCTGTGATTGAGTGACGAGTCTATAATAGTTTTTATGAAAATGAATTCTCATTTAGAAGATAATAGTTATTTGCGGCTAAGGTCATAAAGCATCGGATTACAATATGAGATTGGAAAATTGCCAAACGAGGCCGTTACGCCGAGTTTGGTAACCAATTGAGTATTGAAATCAGAAGTTACGAAACGAATATCGTACAACGTTTCATCCACTTTGTAAATTTTTTTTTTTTATATTTAATGCAAACTTTCGTCCTACGCCTTCATTTAGTATTCACATTTTTCTCTCCTATAAGTGGCGACACTATTCTCAACAAGGAGAACAATTGAAATACATTTCGTGTATATTTTCGAAATGAATGAATGTAGTTCTGATTCGAAAATAGAAATAGCTGCAAATAAGCAAACGCTGCAATAGAAACTTTGTTACCCAACAAATCAAGAAAGAAATATGAGAGTGAGTATTCAATTTTTTAGATATTGGTGTGAAAGAAAACCTCGATTCCATATCAGAAAAAGTTTTCATTTCTTACTTTTCAGGCAAGTCAGAGAAGGAGAAACCAAGAAATCTTTGGATACACTACTCAATAGTAAACAGTACAATATCACTTAATGCTAATAGTGATATTGTTTACTCATTTATTAGCTTTTTTAAAGAAGTAATGCAAAGGATACAAGACAAAGAAGTCGAAAATATTTTCAAAAGAAGAGTGGCAAAGTACGCCATTACTTTATCACTTATCACACTAGGGCGGTAAAGCACGTCATTACGAGACTGATTATAATGGCATAATGTTTGACTTTATCAAACCAAAGTGGATAAAATATTTTTCTGTGAAAGGTTTCGAGCAGTTAGACACGTGTTTACATTGATGACTTAAAGGTGATAGAGTTGTCCCTATAAAGATACTGTGACGGCGTAGTATTAACAAATTTTAATTTCTGTGATACGTGACATACCTTGGTAGAAGACGATATCCTCTTTGGGGTAACATTATAATTTCAAAATCTACGTTACATTACAACGCATTGCCAGATGACATTAAACAAATAAAGTCGGTACACAAATGTAAGTTAAGTAAAATCTTCTACGTTGCATAAATGTTTCTATACTATTAGAGAGTATACTGATCATCAAAAAGAAAAATAAAGTTTGTTTCAATAAAACAATAATATATAATGATTTAGTTTACATTTTTATTGTATAATTTAAGAAAAAGGCTTAATATGCCTGAAACAATTCCTGTACTTCAGTTTTCGGGTCAATGACCCCCTTCGTCATCAGTTTTTTTTTCCCTTCAATTTCCCTGATCCATTGAGCAAATGCTGAGATTTTCCCACTTCTCCCTGCAATGTGAGTGGCTGAAACTGTATGCGACAATTAATAAGCAGTTTGGGATATTTAATGTGTATCACTTTTTCCCAATCTATTCATGACAATATAAGTTCTAATAATTGTTGGCACTGATTTCTATTGCGTACTTAAAAAAAACGCAAAAAGATGGGGTGAAAGAGAACCTCATTCGGTAGTTTTTAATTCCATTCTAACTTCTAATATTTATTGGTCGTCACTTATGTAGTACATTTCAGAGAACTTAGGGAAGGAGATCCGTACTCGGTAGTCGGAAATGAACGCGACACACACGTCGACCACCGTCGGCGATAATCGGCTTCCACTGACGAGAACCCATTACCTGCGCTAAACGCTCACGTTAGCGCCTTGTCTCACGACCCGTGTTCTTCTGGAGGGCTTTGCACCAAACGAGCCAAGATGTTCCCTTTTTGCTCTTTTACCTCAAAGGTATGGCTGGAATAGGACGCGATATTGAAATAGCAGATTGTGTTGTTCCCTTTTTCACTTTTTCCCAATCTTTTCATATTGTCCGTTATTTTAATTCCATGCTAAATTCTAATACTTATTGGTCGTCGCTTATGTAGTACATTTCAGAGAACTTAGGGAAGAGATCCGTACTCGGTAGTCGGAAATTAACGCGACACACACGTCGACCACCTTCAGTGATAATCGGCTTTCACTGACGAGAACCCATTACCAACGCTAAACGCTCATGTTAGCGCCTCTCTCTCACCCCGTGCCCTTCTGGAGGGCATTTCTCCAAACGAGCCAAGACGTTCCATTTTTGCTCTTTTACCTCAAAGGTGTGGCTGAAAGAGAACACGATAATTAAATAGCAGATTGTGTTGTTCCGATTTTCACTTGTCTTCCCCAATCTTTTTATATTGTCCGTTATTTTAATTCCATTGTAAATTCTAATACTTATTGGTCGTCTCTTATGTAGTACATTTCAGATAACTTAGGGAAGAGATCCGTACTCGGTAGTCGGAAATTAACGCGACACACACGTCGACCATCTTCAGTGATAATCGGCTTCCACTGACGAGAACCCATTACCAACGCTAAACGCTCATGTTAGCGCCTCGCCCCCACCCCGTGCCCTTCTGGAGGGCTTTGCTCCAAACGAGCCAAGACGTTCCATTTTTGCTTTTTTACCTCAAAGGTGTGGCTGAAAGAGGAGGATATAATTAAATAGCAGATTGTGTTGTTACGTTTTTCACTTTCCCCCATCTTTTCATATTGTTCGTTATTTTAATTCCATTCTAAATTGTAATAGTTATTGGTCGTCACTTATGTAGTGCATTTCAGAGAACTTAGGGAAGAGATCCGTACTCGGTAGTCTGAAATTAACGCGACACACACGTCGACCACCTTCAGTGATAATCGGCTTCCACTGACGAGAACCCATTACCAACGCTAAACGCTCATGTTAGCGCCTCGCCCCCACCCCGTGCCCTTCTGGAGGGCTTTGCTCCAAACGAGCCAAGACGTTCCCTTTGCTCCCCGCCCACCCCCGCGACGCTCTGCCTTCGACGACGAAGCCGCCGCCGCGTGGCCCCTTATCGCCAGTTCCGCGTCTCGCCACCAGAGCGCGAGCGCGCGGAATCGCGCCGTTAACGAGATCGCTCCGTGGACAAAAGAAGCTCGCGCCACCCGTTGTCGCGGGACAGGCGAAGGCGGCGCGGCGTCTGAAGCCACACAGTGGGTCGGAATTGCTAGAAATGGGCGCGAAAAGCGACATGGAATTAACGGAGAGTGAAAAAATGTGATGTATTTTTTTCTCTATGTGTTAATAAGGGTGGGTTGAATTTTCGCATAATTTTCTCATGTGCTGGTAAGGGTGGGTTTTAATTTCAGTGTTAATAAGGGTGGGTTTAATTTTCATTGATTTTCCGAACACTTCATTTTTTGACAATTCTGTTAATAAGGGTGGGTGTTAATTCTGTTAATATGGTTGTTAATAAGGGTGGGTTTAATTTTCATTGATTTTCCGCACACTTCATTTTTTAAATTCTGTTAATAAGGTGGGTTTAATTTTCATTGATTTTCCCCACACGTCATTTTTTTAAATTCTGTTAATAAGGGTGGGTGTTAATTCTTTAATATTGGTGTTATAAGGGTGGGTTTAATTTTCATTGATTTTCCGCACACTTCATTTTTTAAATTCTGATTTGGCGATGTTTTTACTGTTGGATGCGTTTCCTGACGCCAACTACCGGGAACACACAAGCACATTAAACATATCCATCACACACTATCGCAAAATACTTACACCTACGCCTAAACGGCGGGATTCGAATCCATGATCCTTCGATCCAGGACCGCCACGGAGCTACTGCCTTTATAGCCTTTCTCTACCCCCGAAAAAAGAAAATATGTAAATAACTGAAATCAAGAAATCAGATGTTAATAGAAATGATACACAAAATGTAGTATGAAACAAAAATCCATTACCAGTTTCTGACCATCACCACACATCGATGTTTAATTGTCGGTGTCGCGTCTCTATCCCTGACATGGCACAGTTGCTGCTATCCTCGCCCACACAACTTTACTGGAAGTGAGTGGGAATTAATGGTACGATTCACGCGCATGAACTGTGCTACGAGTGCACCTAATGTCTAACACACAACATAACGTCCCAAGGCCCTGCGTTGCACAGGCTGGACGGGAATTGAAGAGCGTTGAAAGTTGTTTTGGGAAAGTTCCACCATGCTACAAACCACAAGTGAAACTAGTGGTTCATGCCATCTTACGAGACGGACGCATCTGTTAGTGTTTCTTTTTGCGATTTATCTATTTTAGCAATTTTAGTTTATTTTGTTTAACTCTCCCGACCCGGATGACCAAGGTAACTAAGAGCGTGTACCGACTTAACACTTTGATCCCAACAGTCCCGTGTTCGAGTTCCGCCTTGGGCGTGTTTTTTGTTTCTTGTCCCGCATATATGTAATGTCGCGGAGGGTTCGGTTTGCGTTCCAGAACAGAGAGCCAGCAAGTGTGATGATGTCTAGTGTATTGTTGAATATACGTCCCAACGGAATGACCGGGAGCGGTGGCTCAGTGCATCAACTGATGTTACTGCAACGTCTCTGACCGGGAGGTCCTAGGTTCGATCCCGACGGCGGCAGGATTTTCAACACAGCTTTTCAGCTAGGTCGAATTCAGTCGCTCTCTGGAGGAGAATTCTAGCGGCTGGCTGCTCTGATCGGTAGTTTTCCGTGGCTTATCCGATCAACACCAGGCGAATGCCAGAGCAGTACCGTAACAAACGGGCCACGGACCGTGCGCGATCTTTCCTTCCTCTTCCTTGTCCTATCCTCAGCCCTTACACACATGCACTTACACTAACATGTACTACACTACCACACATGCCGGGAGACCGGTCGGGAACTTAGAACTTGTCCCGGCCGGGCCGTGCCCCGTTGGTGGGGGATATCTGGTTGAGGGAAAACCCCATTAGTAGGTCAGCGCCGGATCTGTCCATCAAGTGGGGAAAGACTACCGCCACCTCATAAGCAAAATCAAACTTACGGAACTAATGACCACAGTAGTTGACGTGCCCGGAATCACGAAACAATCAATCAATCAATCAATCAATCAACCAACGGAATGTGAAGGGTAACCGGTTGCCGGCTGGATATAAGCTCTAGAACGGAGAAAGTCGTGGCCCTTCGAATCGAAAATTAGTCAGGCACATCCGTCGTAGTGATCTTTGCTACCCAAGTCATCATTTTGCACGATTGTGTTTGTGAAGATTCCAGTACATTTTCCAATATATAAAACAAACCGAAGACATTTTTGCCCATTTCAACAGAAATTTTGGCACACTGCTCGTCTCTCGCAGCGAGAGTCCGTGAGCGACCCAGGCCGCGTTGAACAGGGGGGAAATGAAATTCTGCAGCCAACAACCTTCCAGCAGGGTAAATTTCTGCTAACGCGACTTTTGAGGGAATTTACATAATAATTCATTAACTCGTGCTGTTAAGAAGAGGAGACGCGCGAGCGTCTGAGAGGGTGGGGGGAGTTTCGTTTGAACTCGCGCATGGCCTCCACCAGACGCTTCGCTTTCTCGAAGGAGGGACTTTCTGCCGCGAGACGATGGAGTAATTAGCGGGCGAGGGCGAAAGGGGAAATGTTTGCGCGAAAGGCGAGTTGTGCGGTGAAAGAATTGGAGATGGAATAATATGTTCGTTTTGATGAAAATGTCTGTTGATTGAAATGCGGTTCTTTTGTTTGTGGACTGGCTGCTGTAGGCTGAGGTTTATTTGAGGGTTTTACTTCCGGGATGACATCTTTTCTTGTTTCAATCACTGTCTCCCTCTCAATTCAATGATGCATTTCTTTACATAGCGAGGCTCAGACCATCACATCTAGTTTTCATCTGACCTCTGTACTAATACTTAACTCTATACTATTCTAGAATTATTTGTTGGATCTTTGCTTTTAAAGGACGGAATGAAAACAAAACGTGGTTTTTGCATGAAAGAACTGTAAATTCATTTATTCGAATAAAGAAGATATTCTTGCTACGTTTTGACTGAGGGAGCTCTGACAGCGGTTAACTTAGTTTGGCCGAAGTAAATCTATCATTGATTGTTTACTGCCTCGGTTATCGAAAATTTAAGTTTTAATTGAAATGCTTATTTCAGAAGTGCCGTATTTTTATGAAATCCAATTTTGCAGCAAAGGAAGGTATTCCCTTTCAGCCATATAGCTCAAGATTCATCCCGATCTCCATCAGGTTTTTCGTCCAGTTTCCCTGATCCATTGAGCAAATGCTGAGATGGCCCCTTGTTTTGCTTGTGGACATAAATGTAACTTCATTTTCTGTGCACGTCTTCTAGAATTCAGTGGGAAATACAATTATTCAAATTATCGTTTCCATGTTGTCGCGGCAGGAAGTAATAAGAGCCAAAATTTATTGCTTATTTATCTTTGAAAATAGATTTTATTACATGGGAGTTTTTTTGTTTTTTTTCTCCCTTTCAAAATTCAAAATTTATTGCTTATTTATCCTTGAAAATAGATTTTATTACATAGGAGTTTTTTTGTTTTTTTTCTCCCTTTCAAAATTCAAAATTTATTGCTTGTTTATCCTTGAAAATAGATTTTATTACATGGGAGTTTTGTTTTTCTCCCATTCAAAATTCAAAATTTAAGTAGTATATGACTTAGTGTAGGGATCACAGAATTTTGAAAATGTGCACACAATTCACTTTTCCCCATAGCACGTCATACGCAGTTTTTAACTGTTTTTTGACGTAAAATAAATAAATAAATAAATAGATTGGATTTAACGATTTTCGGGTGTCATTTAACAAAGGAAAAGCGCCATTTTTGAACGAACAATATTTTGCCCTTGATTCAGACGCGTCATAATGAAGCATCGGGGTGTAGATCCCCGGAACAAGCTCCTAAGTTCCCACATGATCTCCCTCATCTAAAGTCGGCCGGTATTTCTTGGAAGTTCTTCAATTGTAAGAATCGCAACGATTGATTGATTGATTGATTCCTGTTTCCAGGCGCGTCAACTGCTCTGGTCATTAGTCCCGTTAGTGCAGTGCGTGTTTTTTTCTCGTGAGATGGCGATGATCTTCCCCCGCTGGATGGCGAGATCCGGCGCCGACCTACCGTTGGCTAGTGGGATTTCCTCCTAACCAGGACTCTCCCACCAGCGGAGCACCGCCCCAGACGGGACAATATCTAAGCTCCCGACCGGTCTCCCGGGATATGTGGTTGTTTAGTGCATGTTAGTGTAAGTATGAGTGTGTAAGGGGAGAGGATAGGACAAGGAATGGGAAGGACAGATCGCGTGCTGTCCGTGGCCCGTTTGATAGGGTACTGCTCCGGCATGTGCCTGGTGTTGATCGGAGAAACCACGGAAAACTAGCCGTCAGGACTCGAATCTAGGACCTCCCGGTCAGAGGCGCTGCAGTGACATCAGTTGATGCATTGAGTTACCGCTCCTGGTAAACGCAACGACCGTCAACTGTTTTCTTTCTCCACCATCAACGTCACGTCTGGAATTGTGTCATGCAACACTTTACGAAGAAGCCTTGGCCGTAGTTCGTGGACGAGCACTGACCCATTTGCGTCTCCATAACGTTACCCTGGGTCATGGCTGGCGGGGAAAGGTTTTCATTCCGTGTGAGATTGATGTCAAGTGCTGTCTATGTTACGTCACTGTCCGCACGATTCAGATCTGTTGACGCCGCTGCTGGGCTGGCACGGCGGGTACACGGCTTTGAAGTATCAGTGGGGAAGTGCGGAGAGCTTTGGTGTTAATGGCCTGAAGGGATTTTTTGACGCGTGGTGTAGCCTCTGTCGAGCTGACAAAGAGGGCGTGCTATTTGAGGCGGAGGCCTGCACTGTGCTATTTGCCTTTCCTGGGGCCCCGTATCAACTCTGAATTGATTGAGTTATCTTTGAAGTGCCGGTAGTAAATAGTTAAACATAAAAACTTAAATTCGCGCCATCTGGGGTATTTTAATCGTAAAAAGTTTTTTGTTTAGGGATTATTAAATATAATTTTAAAACATAACTGTTTCCTGTTCCATCTTGTATGTGAGAGAAAATTATATAAAAAAATCGATAGAACTTTACTTTAAAAATTATTAAAATATTTAAAATTACATTTTTAATTTTTTACAATCATTACAAAAATTAGGCTTAATTATCGCGAACCTGATGAATTAAGGCATAACACTTCATATTATCGCAGTGCCATAATGCGCAGCGTCTCACAACTGTTGCTGCTGCATAAAATTATCCCTCTAATCGTAAGAGTTTACTACAATTCTCCCAGAATATTGTAGAAGTTTCAGCATTTTTTATTTATTTAATAGATGTTAGAAGTATCAGCAACGTTATTGGTAATTTCCTGAGTCAGTGCAAGTAAAATAAGTAAACCCTAAACAAAATACACCGCACAATAAAATTTAATGCACAAAGAAAAATGTAGCTTGATAGTGTATGCTGAAATAATGACATATATGCCAGAAGTAAAGACAGTTTATCAACCTATGAATTAAGGTATAACAATTCATATTACCGCAATGTCATAATGTTCAGCACCCACCACTGCTCTACATTAAATTATCCCTTTAATAGTAAGATTTTAGCACAATTCTTCCAAATATTGCAGAAGGATAAGCATTTTTATTAAAAACAAAGATTAAACAAAATTTATCGCAGTTAAATTTAATGCACAACGATTGTTTAAAGGAAGTTTAAGAGAATAGTGCAAGTCTCATGTTCGTTAAGAAATTTGATTTCTTGAAAATTGCAAAAATTCAATTTTTTCCGGAGGCCTCCTTCAACTACAATAACGAAAAATGAGATTTTTCCCATAATGAAATCTGTTGCTTAAAGATAAAATTTTGAAATAAGGTCGTGTACTTTATTTCGAAAATTTGAGTGCTTTTCCCGTAATTTTGCGTGAAAGTACAGGCTAGAAAGTACGTGATGTTTTAGCAGGAATATTTTTCTCGTGCGTTTCCTTATTTCGTGGACGTTAAAAAACTTGGCCTATGTCTTGTTTCTGTTGGTCTCTCTGAATTATTGAACATTGCAAAAGTTGTAAATACTGCAAGAAAGTATGTGCTGTTGCATGTCCACTAGTTAGTGAGTGTTGCATCGCGAGGCTGAATGTTCTTAGTTATTAATTGTGTTTTACCTCTCATCATAAGATTTGGCTGAATAAGTCAAGGTCAACAAAATATCTACGGTGTTCAACATTTAATTTTACAATTTCACAGGTTTCATTTTTCACCAATTTATTTATCGTAGTTTATATTTTATTATGAAAAATAATTGTTATTTCTACAACTTTTTATTCCTAAAAAACATTTCAAATACCCAATGATGTAGTAATACACACACACACACACACACACATATATATATATATATATATATATATATATATATATATATATATATATGACCTAATGGTCATGTAACCATTCAGATGTATAAAATCGATGCCAATTTGAATCGGGCGCGCAGGAAAGACAAGAGAGAGACGAACGGTTCCGGGGAACGAGTCGCGCGGGGCGAGAAGAGACGCGAGTTATAACGAGAGAAGGGAAAGAGAGTTGAGATGGCGCGCACGGGCGAGGTGAGGTGCATCAATTACGGAAGTGTAATCGGTGAGCATCAGGGAATATTGGTGGGGAGAAGTAGTGACAAGGAAGTGAATAGTAACTAAAGACAGTGGATAGTAATATTAGGTCGATTGTGACATAAACGTTCGTGAGTGATAAATAATCGAATGAAAATGGAAGCATGTGGCGAGCGAGTGCGCGTGGGCCATCAGCCATGGGCAGACCAATAGACGGAAGATTTTGAGAAAACGCATGGTCGTAATAATATTGAGCTCGCACAATAACATCGAGGGCGTGTGACTGGACAGCAAAACACTGGAGTCGGAGCGGCAACCACGTAAACCAGCCAGCGGCAACGCGAGGGGCCCCCACGCCACGCCGTGGCGTGAAGGCCTTGAACAAAAGCAGCTGTGTTCCTGCGCCAAGAGAGTGGGAAATACAGGATGAGTAACCGAACATATAATAGCCATGTAATTCAAGTGAATTCAGCACAGCCACGTTGGCCAGAGAGTGCATTAATGGGATAGGGCGTATTAATGAACCACTACGTAGATAGGGGAACGAAGTAGAGGTTATACACATACGATATTCACAATGATTGCAATAATAATTACAGAATTGATTAGTCGGAGATTCATGTATTTATCGGTTTCGGAGCAATCCATTAATGTAATCAAAATTAGATGTTAATTTATATTGATGCAAGATCATTTAAGACTGCAGACTCCTGCATGTACTAGTATCAGATTATCCTTATGTTGAGTTCTCTTTGATGAATAAAGGTGTGATTAAAATAAATGGCAAAGTAGTGATTAATGAACTGTATGAAGGTAGAGAATGCCTTAAAAATCACAGCCAACATCCTCCTCATAAAGGCGCTCCCCCCTAAAGGAATTCCTTGTCCCTTCATTATTGTAGAAACAGCAGCTATTGCTATCAAAATTTAATATGTGGTCACTGCCTCATTTGATGATGGATTCCTAATTGGAAAACTGAGGTAAGTACAGTCACAATATATATTAGTTGTGAAACTTTACATTACAAGAATAATAGTAACACAATTTTGAAACCTTTTAAATGAATGGATTCAGTGATATTAAGGATATACAAAACCTATACAAATTTATGAATCTAAGATTGAAGTTATTGATCATTAAATATAAAATATGTTTTCTAAATTCTGTAGTGGCAGCGGAAATTTTGTGGTAATCCTCGATTAAGTTATCCGGATAATTTAATAAATGTTTTCGTTCGTCATTGTTACTTGAATACATGCTCATGAATTCTGTGGAGAGATCGTATTACAAGTCGGGACGTCATGTGTTCATTGCCCAAGAGCGTAGGGTCATGTAACACATGAAGACTCGTACGCGCTGCATTTAGCCCCACAAGTGTCCCAGCGCACTTGGTTTGACCCCGTTGCCTGCAGTAATGAAGCTTCAATTTATGACGAGGAAATTCTCTTGGCTAAACAGACCACTTGTCATGCTATGCCGACTTAATTCAGAGAGGCCAGTGTACATCCAGGCCTTCGCGTAGTTTAAATTAAATGTGTTGGCTTTCACTTTCTTTCTTACTTTCCTTCTTTCTCACGTTCATTCCTCACTTCCCTTCTTTCTCACTTTCCTTCCTCACTTTCCTTCTTCTTTTTCTTATTCTTCTCGGTCTCTTTTTTCCTTTTTTTCCTTTTTCTTCGTTCTCTCCTTCCTTCGTCCTCTTTCCCTCTTTTCTTCGTTCTCTCTTTCCCTCTTTTCTTCGTTCTCTCTTTCCCTCTTTCTTTTCTTCGTTCTCTCTTTCTTCGTTCTCTCTTTCCCCCTTTCTTTCGTTCTCTTTCCTTCTTTCTTGCAGTGTAAATTTCTAATTTGAAATTAAGTGTGAGGTATATTTTTATTATTATTAACCTTGCAGTTTAACAAGCTTTATTTACAATAAGGGTAGCCCTTTCAATTTCTCAGCAGATTTGGTTGAAAAACGTTAATTTGTGTTAATTCAAGACAATGATAACAATACAGAAAAGTCCACCATCCCATACTCCCCTTTACAAAAAAATCCAATCCCATCACTGTTTCCCAAATCACCCCCCAAAAATTGTTTAAAAAACTACGAACTTTCCACCAAATTTTTCCTTTCCATTCCTATCCTGTCCTTTTCCTTCCTCTCTTTCTATCAACCTACATAACTCCAAAAAAAGAAACATAAAGGAAGAAATAAAACAAAAAAATTAAACCACCCTAAGTGTCCAGTCGATTTACGGATGAGTAGAGCAGTTACGCACAAAATTAAAAACCCCAAGAAATCACCTATCTTAAGAGTCCCTAGCGGACAGGCAGATCAAAGCAAAATAACTAAAAGCACAAGTAGAATTATTATGTGCCGTCAATGTAAAGCACGATTGATAAAACTATTATCAATGCTAAATTGAGGATGCAATTACCTCCTAATCAAAATAATCGAACGGCGAACACTTGCAATATATATGTTAATTTCAAATTTATAACTATTCATTGGTTAATTTCGTTTAACATTATTGAATGGCAATTATCATATTCGTAATGAATAATCTCTCTTATTAAAATAATTTAATGCAATAAAATAATAGAAGTTTTGTTACGATGGGACGCGTCACTGGTCATCGCTAGTGTGATTTTGCAGACTTTCAAGGCTCCAAAGGAAGTATGGAATTATTCTATATATCCCTTCTTACACAAAATATTGAGTTAATTTATCCCTTCTGTCCCTTCCCAGCATGTGGAAGCCGTGGTACGAATTTCACGAAATGTGTAACACGTTTCTGGCTTCAACTGTTTGCATACGAGGGTCCGTTTTAAACAATGGACTACCCGGACAGTGGCAGTGAAAAGAATTAACCTTGAATATACCGCTTCTGTGTTGGTTCTAAACCTGATTAGGACTCAACCGAATTTCGTCGTTTTTCGTGTTCTCAGTTCTCAGGTGCGGTAATTCATTTACATTACTACAGGCATCTCACACACCGCAGCTATATGGTTCTCCTTAGTCTGGTGTCAGAATTTTGGTACTTTTGCAGAAATATTGACACAATTGAAACTTTGACCTTTAACTGAGGGCATTATTCATTCACTTAAAATAATTTCGTTTTTTTTATTTAAGAAAAATGACCAAAAACGAAGTCGGTAAAATACTTTCAGGGACCCTAAGCATGACTAAATCACGAGACCCTGTAATTAATTGAATTGTTGAACACATACAATCGAAATAAATATGAAAATTAACTGTTGAGATATACAAATAATTAACTAAATTATTACATAACATTTTATTTATTTATGAATAATATAAAACTTTATTTAAAATCGTTGGGAGGCCTGCATCCTTCTATAAGCTCCAAGACGGTTCCGAGTGTATTTTAGCATTATCTCAGTCTTATAATGAATTAATCATAAAATATTGAAATCAACATAAACATAAAATAACCTTCATTGTTCATATCATTAAAAAACAACTGGAAATATTGTCGTGGATTACACGTGATATCAATGTGCATTTTAGATGAGAAGAATGAAATCGTTTCATTAGCTGGCTTTATGGGTGTTTTTTTATAGGGTAAGATATGGATTTTATTGGCATGAGAAACTGTTTTTAAGCAAAGACATCAGTGTACATCATACGTTGCTATGATCTACTTCATAATTCTTAACCTATCTTTATACACCTTCGAGTTACTAATGTTTCCTCAAACGCTTCGCGATTTCGTCCGGAGAATGTGGATTCAGAAATAATCATCGACCGATCGACATATGAGCTACTTGATGAAATGATTAGATAAAAAAAGACCCGCTGCAAAATAATAGACACCAGATGTAATCATTTGTTACATATATATATATATATATAATATATATATATATTATATATATATATATATGTGTGTGTGTATTAACGTGTGAAGGGAAGTGTTGAAACTTAATGAAGCTAGACAGAAAGGACATCGTTAGGTCATATTTTAATAGCAGTTTCTGCATGCCGAGGACCTGAAGAAAAGACCATGATTATCTCATTGAGACGTGAATAGGGTATGCAAATACTTCTCTCTACCTCTCTCTGTATTCCTGTGGTGACAATCCGTAATGGAAATGTTGATTTTGCTGAAATTTCTCCTCGAGTCACTTGAAATGGCATCGATTGCGACCGGTCTAGCGCACACCACGATTTGTTAATCTATAATCTAGTGCGTAATTGAATTGACTGCAATAAACAATTCTACATTTACTTATGAAGAGTTTCCCTGTTATAGTGCTTACTAAATATTCATTATTTTTCCAAATTTGGTTTATTTTGCGATCATTGTATCGCCTCCTTTCACGCGAGGCCCCTGAACGTAAGCTCCTTGAAGAGGTTTCGTAGACCTTAAAAAATTCCTTTATCTCATCTCAGAGATGATCGATTTTTGTTGTGTATATAAACATAACATTCGATCTTATCTGTCGAGTGCCGTCACACCAACAAAGAGAAATTTGTTGCCAGAAGAAGCCAAGTAACAAAACAAACAAAAAACAGCACAGGTAGCACGTCAGATCATGTCGCTAAATTTTGTGCTTCCACATCAGCATACGCCCCGAATACAACAGCAATCTCCCAACCTTTAATACTGTCGTCTTCTTGTTCCTTCATGAATAAACAAACACTTCTTATTTACATCACATGTTCTTCGTTAAAAGGAACACCTTTACAACCGCAGCAACTGTCACTCGTACAAGATTGCGCTATAAAACAGGTTACCTCCCTGTAAACGTGTTACCATAAATCCAACAGAGGGACTCGATTAGAAATTTAGGAGCCACTTCGACAATAAAGAGCATTCAGTTAAAAAAAAGGCCTCCTTCCTCTCTTATCGATAGTCTTCTTTTCTGTCGCGGGAGAGTCATGGCCTTCTCCCCTTCCCCGCTTTCAACTGCGATTTCCCCCCCCCCGCGCTTTTTATTACCGTCTCTCCTCGCCTCCGGGGCGGGGTAAAATACAGGGGCCTTCTTAAGCGGGGTTGTAATGGGAGGTAATTTACACGGACGAGGAAAAAAAACAGGAGCTTAAAAACAATTAGGAGCTGAAAACCCCAGGCGATCTATTTTTCGCTCCCTTTTTCAATGAGCCCGGGATGAGATGCGGCGTTAAAACGGGACCGCGTCGACTGGAGTGGAGTGGACGATATTGCAAAATGGATTCGCATCAGAGATTGCGGCCACGTTCGCTGTAGAAATGACCAGGGGGAGAAAGGGACAGCGTCTGCAAAAACGGAACGCGCCAGCGAACGAACGAACGAACGGTCGGGACGGACGGACGGACGATCGATTGCGAGACGACATTGAAATTACTTTGCGAGAGAGATTCGTATGAAATTACCCATTCCGAGGTGCATCTTCGTTTCTTTTATTTCTTATAACGTCAAGGCTCATCATTTCGTTTTAATAGGAAAGGAAATGGATAGATTTGAGCTAACGCCAATGAACTTAGAATCTTAGAAGTATGAAATTGCTCATTCCGAGCGTCACCTTCGTTTCTTTTATCTCTTATAACGTAAAGTATCATCATTTCTTTTTAGTAGGAAAGGATGTTGATAGATTTTGGGTTACATAACGCTAAGAATTTTGCCACAAGTAAACATTATGTTGTATACATTTGTGTTCCTACGATTACAATATGGGATAAAAAGCAGAAGAAAGGGTTTACAGAGATTGAGACATTACACGTTTTTCTGTAACAGATATTACAAATGAGGGTTATATTCAGGTTCTCCGACCCCAAGAATCGATTGCGGGACGAAATGGGAATTACTTTGCGAGAGAGATTTGTATGAAATTACCCATTCCGTGCGTCATAGTCGTTTCTTTATTTTTTATAACCTTTTTCCCGGGAAGGGGAAAATTTTAATTGGTTAAAACGACAATTAATTTTAAAATTAATTTTCGATTAAAAGGTTTTAAAATTTGATGTAGCATCAAATTTCTTACATTATTTTTATATAAAAATTAGAAAATTACATGGGAATGAGAGTCTAAAACGAATGGAAAACCATAACAGTACTCGTTGTCATTATCATTTCTGATTGTAGGCAATGGGATCGTCACATTACAGCTTTATATCCTCCTATTGCCTAACAGCTTTATTGTAGAACGCCTTCGGTCTTAACGGTAAAATAAACGTAAAGTAAATTTTGTACTATAAAAGTCTTCGATAAAAAAATAGAAACAAAATTGTGTGTATATTGTGATAAAAATAAATAAATTGTAAATAAAATGTAAAATATTATTCTTATCACTTTAATTGTTGAGCTCTGTTTATTAATTATAATTCGTATAACGCTATCATTCCGTTAAATAATAAACCGGTATATTAATTAATTGTACACAAAAAAATTAAAAATTTGCTACTAAAATTTTGAATGAAAATTCTAAAAGTCACGCAGACCTTAAATTTTCAAAAAAGATCTACATGTATTCGCTATTCTTGAAACTCGCATACTTAACCATCAATTTCTCATTGAAATAAATATTCAATAAGCTATACACACAGCATTAATATTCATCTACACGAAATGGGCTTTTCACACGCACCGACTTTTAAATATCCAATAAAAATAACTTAATCGTAAGCCCTCTTTCGCGTGAATTGAGATACATGACGCAAAATGCTATACCGAAACCTAAAATCGATATGTTAATTTCTGTTAAAAATACTCACGCCAGCTCCTCGGCACACGCCCGCAATCCAATCCATATCAGAGCAAAAGTGCGCCCTTGAGGTACTTCCCTCCCTGCCAATCTGCATATCGCTCTGACGTCATCCAGGGAATCGCCGCTCATTGTCACCGCCCGCCTCTCCAGCGCAACAATGGGAGACAAGTGACTCACGCTACCACCCGGGATCTCGAGGCTGGAACCTTTCTCTCGCACGCGTTTTAAAAACGATTTACGCTGTTTTTCTCTCTCTTTCCTTCTGTCTCGGCGCGCGTCCTTACCCCTCTCTCCGTACAACGCTTCCCTCTCTCCCTCTTGCGCTCTTTCGTTCTCTCTCTATCTCTCTCTCTCTCTCTGGAGCACTCGGATCTGCGATGTACGGGAGCGAGTTTTTGCTTGACGCGATCTCCGCACCGCATTAGCATAAATTTAAATGACGTTCCTTGCCGAGTGGACTGACTGAAACGTGGACGACTCGAGGGAGGCGGGGGGGGGGAAGGGAAGGCTAGAGAAGTGGAAAAAAATAGAAGGGGGTTGGGGTAAAAGCGAAGAGGGTGGGGCGGGGGGCAGCGTAGCAGAGAGCACGAACTCCATCAAGGGGCTAGGTTTTGTGACGGGAAGTGAAGGTTGATTACGTAGGACGTCCCCGGCCGTGAGGGCAGGCCGCCCTTGTTTGGGTTTGCGGTCACTATGAATTCGCTTAGGACAACGCGCGTGGCCGTGCTTGTTAAGGGAAAAGGGCGGTATGCAGATGAGGTCTCGTTGCGGGATGAAGTGAGGATTCCGGTGTCAGGAGCACGCAGTGGAATACATTTTCTTCTCGTTGAAAAGATGAGGGACGGTGTTAAGAACGCATACGTTTGTGGCTCTGGGATTTGCAAACGTGCAAATCTGCTGGCAAACTCTATTGATGGCAATATCAAAATGAATAAACGTGGTTTAAAAATTATTATATTTTTTATTTAGTATGTTTACTATTTTAATTCAATGTAGTTGTAATGGCATATCCTTATGGACAGTTGGCAGCTAAATACATATAAGTGTTGTTTTTTTTAACTTTTTGCTCCTCGTTGGATACTTTTGTCTTATGAGAACTTTAAAGTACATTATAATACAGTGCTTTCAGGATAAGACCATCCTTAAGTCTCCATTGGTTTACTTCTGTGAATTTTAAGCTTTTGACTGATACAGATATAAGTAAGAAGGTAGTTGGGTGTGCGGTCACTATGAGTTGTCCTGTAACTGTTTGCTAAGGGAAAAGGGCGGTATGCAGATGAGGTCTCGTTGCGGGATGAAGTGAGGATTCCGGTGTCAGGAGCACGCAGTGGAATACATTTTCTTCTCGTTGAAAAGATGAGGGACGGTGTTAAGAACGCATACGTTTGTGGCTCTGGGATTTGCAAACGTGCAAATCTGCTGGCAAACTCTGTTGATGGCAATATCAAAATGACTAAACGTGGTTTAAAAACAATTATATTTTTTATTTAGTATGCTTACTGTTTCAATTCAATGTAGTTGTAATGGTATATCCTTATCGACAGTTGGCAGCTAAATACATATAAGTGTTGTTTTTTTTAACTTTTTGCTCCTCGTTGGATACTTTTGCCTTATGAGAACTTTAAAGTACATTATAATACAGTGCTTTTAAGATAAGACCATCCTTAAGTACCCATTGGTTTACTTCTGTGAATTTTAAACTTTTGACTGATACAGATATAAGAAGAAGGTAGTTGGGTGTGCGGTCACTATGAGTTGTCCTGTAACTGTTTATTAAGGGAAAAGGGCGGTATGCAGATGAGGTCTCGTTGCGGGATGAAGTGAGGACTCCGGTGTCAGATGCACGCAGAGAAATACATTTTCTTCTCGTTGAAAAGATGAGGGACGGTATTAAGAACGCATACGTTTGTGGCTCTAGTATTTGCAAACGTGCAAATCTGCGGGCAAACTCTATTGATGGCAATATCAAAATGAATAAACGTGGTTTAAAAATAATTATATTTTTTATTTAGTATGTTTACTATTTTAATTCAATGTAGTTGTAATGTATATCCTTATCGACAGGTGGCAGCTAAATACATATGTTTTTTTACTGTTTGTTTCTCGTTCGATACTTTTGTCTTATGAGAACTTTAAAGTACATTATATACAGTGCTTTTAGGATAAGACCATCCGTAAGTCTCCATTGGTTTACTTCTGTGAATTTTAAGCTTTTGACTGATACAGATATAAGTAAGAAGGTAGTTGGGTGTGCGGTCACTATGAGTTGTCCTGTAACTGTTTATTAAAGGAAAAGGGCTGTATGCAGATAATGACTCATTGCGGGATGAAGTGAGGACTCCGGTGTCAGGAGCACGCGGGAATACATTTTTTCTCGTTGAAAAGATGAGGGACGGTATTAAGAACGCAAACGTTTGCGGCGCTGGGATTTGCAAACGTGCAAATCTGCTGGTAAACTCTCCATTGGATGTGATGACAATGCCAATCTGGCTAAACACGGTTTAAAAATTATGTTTTTTATTTAGTGTGGTTACTATTTTAGTTCAGTCTAATTCTAATTTGATGTCAATGAAGTCACTTTTTTTAAATGTATTGTTCTTGTTGTAGCTTTTGTCTTTCGAGGACTTAAGGTACATTATAATACAGGCTTTTAGGATATGGCCATCATAAGTTAAGATTGGTTTGCTACTCTGAAGTTTAGGTTTTGACTTGTTGGGTTTCCGGTCACTATGAATTCGCCTAGAAGAGTTTGTTAAGGGAAAAGAACGATATGCAAATGAGGTCTCGTTGCGGAATGAAGTACGGGCTTCCGGTGTCAGAAGCACTCGGCGAAATATATTTTCTTGTTGGATGAAAGATGAAATTATGAACGCTTACGTTTGTGGCGTTGGGATATGCAGACGCGTAAATCTGCTAGCAAACTGTCTATTCGACGTGATCCAATGGCAATCTGACTAAATATGGTTTAAACATTTTTGTTACTATTTTTAAATATTTATTTTTAGATAGTATGTTTACTATTGAAATTAAATGTAGCTCTAATGTCATATCCTTATGGGGAATTGCCATCACAACACAGACAAATTGTGTTTGGTCTTTTCTGTTCTATTACGAAATGAAGATTTCGATTACTATATGCCCGAAATATGTGATAATTTTACAACCAATATCAATAGATTTCTGCATGCATTCCTTATACAAGTTTCGGCTGTCATTTGCTGAAGCAAATTTTGAATTTTATCGAAAACATTAAAGGTAGATGTGAGCAAATATTGGTCTATGATTTCCAAATAATCCCACCATACTGTCCTAAGAAGAATATTAGCATACTTATGTGGAACGCGAATCATTACTAAATATCAACTCATATTATCGCCAATACGAAATAGCTCTCGAAATTCCATTACCCAATGATTGTCAAAGAACACACAAAAATCTATTCCCTATTGATGCAATAATAATATCGTAGGACAGCTCGTCCAACTAATATTCAATTTCATCGAAAAGCGTATTTGAAAGCTTTAGTTGTTCCAATAGTAGAAAATGGAAAACAGTATATTACTGTACAATTTCCGATTCATCATCATATGCACACAAAGTATACTTCACATAGCAACTGCGTACGTTAATCTCATACCATACGTCGGACGGCATATTTCAACAATTTATTATTATTTCAGAAATAATTTCAGTTGTAATTATTACAAAATAAGCAAGGGAAATCTTAATATGATCTTGATAAAAAAACAACAACAAAGCATTAAGCGAATATGACAGGCGGACGCACATTTCAAATACTATGTTGAAAGACTGATTGGTAAGAAATGAATGAAGAGTTGCAAAGCCTTATCAATTAGCTCACCAAATAATCAGAAACAATAAAATAAGTACTAAACATTGTTAGTAATTTTTTTTCTTTTATATAATATAAAAAACAAATTAGCATTATCATTAAATAATTATAGAAAATTATTATGTAATTCATGACTATAATCACGCAGCAATTAACATGTAAAAAAATGCGAATTTGTATTCGACAACGAATAATCCATTTGTCTCCATCGTTGACTACACATCACAGAGGTACTTACTAATAATAGTAAAAAAAACAGACCATTTATCTTTCTCCGAATCGTCTGATGAACTTATCAACATTGCGATGTTGTAGAACGATTTTCATTCATGAAAGCAAGTATGAAACTTTATCTGATGAACCCTGATTCAGCCAGCAGTAAACGGTAAAACAAACAAGTGGGAACATCGTCGCTTTTATCAAGAGAAACAAAACACTGCGCCAACATCGCGGACGGACGAAGGTTGAGCACGTGAGTTGAAAGGCCAATCGCTCGACAAGAACCTACCACCTGCTAAATCTTCCCGGTGCACAATCACCCCCCAAATAATATTCAGTAATTATTGATATTATCTTCCAGATGGTTATTCGACAGGATATGTTCGCAATTATCGAAGATTAGGGTGAATATACCCAGTCAAATCATTCTCTAAAACATCTACTGGGAGAGGTGGCTCAGAGCATCAACTGATGCCACTCCAGCGCCTCAGACCGGGAGGTCCTAGGTTCGAGTCCCTACGGTAGCAGGATTTTCAACACTAGCTTTTCAGCTAGATCGAAGTCAGTCGTCTGGAGGAGAATTCTAACGACCGGCTGCTCCGGTCGGTAGTTTTCCGTGGTTTCGCTTATCAATAACAGGCGAATGCCGTAGAAATAGCTCCCCTCACAGACACCCCACTACCCGACGGTAGGTCGGCGCCGGATCTCGCCATCCAGCGGGGGAAGATCACCGCCATCTCCCGAGAAAAAAACATGCACTACACTAACGGGACTAATGAACAAAGCAGTTGACGCGCCCGGAAACACGAAAAAGCAAACAAACCAAACCAATCAATGGCTGTAATGGCACGAGATACCGTAAAAACTGCGGGCCGGAATTGTACCCACGAAGAAATCCCATGCACTAAAATAAATACTTGCAACAGTTTATTCTTGTTTGCCGTATTCTTTTTTTTATGATTTATTAAAAATGAACGTGAAACTATATAAGTGTTCGACTTTTGCTGAACTTTAAGTATTCTTGAAATTTGAATTTCAGTGCAGTTTATTAAAATAAATATAACCAATGTTCCATATTTTATTAGTAGTATTAATGGGGTGACAAAACAATAGTTAATCTTTGTCATTAAACGTTATTTTAAGCATCAGGGTAAACCGTAATGGTAAAGGTACTGAATTACAAATTTCAAGTTCAGCAAAGGTCAAACACTTTTTATAGCTTTACGTTCATTTTTAGTAAATCGTTGAAACTATAGACGCGGGAAACTTTACAATTAATTAATTGTTTTAATTATTTGTTGTATACGAAATTTCTTCGCCTGCACAATTTTGGCACCCTCAGCTCAAGCAGTCACGAATCGTTAAAGCCATTCTTATTCCTACCTTTTCGAGTGTAGTTGTTACAAAGTGATTTACAAACAAGAGATAACTATGAACGGAGTGTATACCTTCAATGAAACATGTAAACGTATGTCTCTATTATTTGCATACTTTAATGTAGAATGGTCGGCGTATTTTCACCAATTTGCATAATCGTTTTCTGCCTGAGTGAAAATCTTTAAAGAAGAACATACCCATTACGTGATAATACAACTTGTGTTTACCATTTGCATTATTTTATATTTTAAGAATTATTTCACGAAACTCCCATTAACAAAATACTGACAACTGTAAAAAAACGTAATAAATTTCTTAATATGAAAAAGTGTAACCCTTTTCCTGCATCAAAAACCTTATTGCACGTTGCAAATGATATCGTTTCTATTACAGTGATTCAGATTGCGTATTTCAGTCCAGAGCAATGGAAAACGTGTTGGTCCTCCCAGGATAATATGCAGTAGTAAAAACAGAATGCTGCCTTTTTATCCCTCATGAAAAATCTCTTTCGGCAATGGTCATTTTCTGACTAATTACGGAACCTACAATTTAGCGGAGCGTAATTTCTCATCGTGATTCGATATCCAAAAGGGATTTGCAGGCTAATGATTGAATAATACACTTTCCTTTTTTTGACTGAATCCGTCAGAAACGATCGAATAATGGCGTTGCTGAAAACTAAATATAACCATGCTGACTCATTTCCCTGTACAGAGGAGAGACTTACTGAATGCAAGTTTTAAAAGTAAAACAGCAATCGAATGTAGTTTAAAAAATCAGAAATATGTGGGCTGGATAAACACATTGATATTGCCGCTTTTCAGTATTATAAATTTACTAAGAGAAGTTAAGTGCAAATAAGTTTTTATGTGTGTATTTATTATATTATTAACAATCTTATAATTTGGATAAAGTGAGTTTAAATTTTTTTTTTTTTTTTAAAATTAAATATAAATTATTAAATTTTTAATAATATTTCACTTTTTAAAATCCCAAACCATTTTTCAAAAAATGAAGGGAAATGAAATCATGTCCAATATAATTCCAATATACAGATTCCATTATAATATCACACCTGAGGAATTTGGTATTCACTGCGTGCTAGAATTACAAGACTGGGTTTCATCACCGTTACGAAGGACGATAAGATGGTTCGAAATAGACTAATTTTTATGTTCTCTATCTAAACGTTTTTCGGATCCTGAACAAATATTTTATATGCAATAAGTTAAGTTTGTCGTGATGGAGGTCTATTACTATTACAACAGACGCTATTTTAAAACTAGTGATGCAACAGCAGCATATACATAATCAGATTATTTCTATTATTTTAAAAAATTTAGAAACTTCAACAACGAGACCTGCAGAATTTCTAAACGTCCCATACTCTTTACAAGGAAAAAAGTTCAAGAATAAAAATTGAAGACGATTGTAATACTAATATTTTCTTTATTGCATTGAATTTAAATTAAAATTACGCGAAACAATTCACATATTTTTGAAATATTACACATGGTTCTTTATCAAGATTTTTCTTGGAAGAACATATTTTTTTCGGAAAAATTTCTAACTTCAATATCATAGATGTAAAATCTCAGAAAAATTACAAAAATTGGTGCTAATTTTGAAAAAAATTGGGAAATGTAAAAAAACTTAAAAGAAGGCTTAATATGAAGCAATACACAAACTAAAGTATACGTGTGTAATTCATTAGATCCTGGCATCAGCCATAGCCAACGAGCGTTCATCAATTTTGGTGAAAATCTTACTTACGGTTTAGCCTCTAGAGTTAACCACAGAGATGGATAGACGGACATTTTGTCGTAAACCAATTTTTCGGTTTCATGACCCCAAAAAATGTGAATTCTGATTACACAGCGCGTTAGAGGAAGTATTTTACTACCTATACGAACACGAATTATCCCCTTTTTTTGGTATCACAGACTCCCAGTTCGCATTTTGTGTCGAAATATCGCAGTTTTCCGCCACAGCATTTCACAACATCCTCTATACTACGTAAATTCTACGCGAGAAAGTAAAAAAAAAAGCACGCAACACCGTTTTCTCAACATCATTCTCGTTTCGAAACACACCATTCCCAGACAAGATAACCTATTAATTTTACAGCTTCAGCACCCAACAAAACATCGACCACCTGCCAACACATCACCAGCCCGCCATTCCAAAAACACATCCTTCGCACACAAGAGCTAATGGCGCGAGGTGCATTTCGTTGCAGGTAGTACGGCCGCGCCAATCAGGCCTTGTAATTCGATATCAGGGCCCTGGCTCGCACCAGGGTGCACACAAATAGCGTGCGGTAAACGCGATAAACCCAATATCGACGCGCCACCGCGCTTCCATACCCGCAGCGGGACGGGACGATTTTGCAGGTCGTAACTCACTGGCGAGCGATTGGACTTCCAACACACGTGCCCGCCCGCCATGTTGACGCAGTGTTTTGTTCGCCTTGATAAAAAACAAAGCATGAGGTTTTCTCTGGTTTCTTTCGGTTTTTGGTGAACATCAGGATTGTATCAAGTTGAGTCGTTTCTGGGATGAGTGATAAACGAGGCAAACAGATGGTTGAAATTTTGGTGGTGACTTCGGAACCGTATGACCGATTGATGGAATGAGTGATGATCTAGGCAAACAGATGAGTGATGGTTGAAAGTTTGGTGGTGACTTCGGAACCGTATGACCTATTAATGGAATGAGTGATAATTGAGGCAAAGAGATGAGTGATGGTTGAAAGTTTGGTGGTGGCTTCGGGACCGTATGACCGATTGATGGAATGAATGATAATCTAGGCAAACAGATGAGTGATTATTTATTCAAAAAGATGAGTGATGGTTGAATTTTGGTGGTGCTTCGGAACCGTATGACCGATTGAGGTGGTTCGTGATATCAACTGATGACACTATAGTGCGTCCGATCTGGAGATCCTGTGGTTCGAGCCCAGACGGTGGCAGGATTTTTAATGTTAGTTAGACAGTTGGGTGGAGTTCAGCTGCTGTCCGGGAGGAGACATTTTGTGGTTCTGTGCTCTGAACGGTAGTTTTCCGTGGTTTCTCCGATCAATATCGAATGCTGGAGCAGTATCCTAACAAATGGGCTATAGACCGCACATATCTATCCTTGGAGTTCTTTGTTCTATTCTCACTTATTACTTACTCCATAAATTCAAATGCATTTCAGTACCACACATGCCGGGACCCCAGTGAGGAGCTTTGATCTTGTTCCGGCAGAGGCGGTACCCCTCTGGGGGGAGATACCTAAATGGGAAAAACCGCGCAAATATCTGCGCCGGAATCACCATCCTGCAGAGATATGACACAGTCACCTGTTCTATCCTATGGCTCGATAGCCCACTACTGGGCTTGGCTGACCAGCGGGGGCCCAGCCTCTTGGCCATGGTATAAGGGAGTCGTGTAGTTAGCAACATGACATCCCTTCACCGCATATTCTGGTTTTCATAACCAGAGAGTGGGCTTTCTCATCAGCAATAGATACTGGGACATTTGTAAGGAAAGTGCACAGGTATAATTTGCCTCGGCCGGGGATCAAACTCAGGGTTGCGCTGTGGAAAGCCAGCACGGCGCAATCTACAAGCCAATGAGGCGTCACATGATAAAATCATGTACTCTACTTAGGAAACTGGTGGCCATAGCAGTTGACACACCCAGAAACATTAATGAATCAATCGGTCAAAACCATTAAGTGACGAGATTCTTCTTAAGTACTTGTATTATTGCCGTCTAGAAATATGATTTTCTATTAGGATAATATTAGTTAATTTCATTAACATTTGCACTATCGCTGTTCACAGCGGTCCTGATAGATTTTGTAGATTAATTGATTGACTGTTAGTGATTCCGGGCACGTCAAATACTGAGGTCATTAGTCTCGTAAATGGAGTGCATGCTTTTCATTGGTAGGTGGCGGTGATCTTCCCGCCGACCTACCGTCGCCTAGTAGGGGTTTCCCGAAGCAGGTATCTCCCACCAGCGGGGTACCGCCCCAACCGGGACAAGGTGTAAGCTACCGATCGATCTCCCGATGTGTGTGGTTTGATTAATTGATTGATTTTTTCGTTTCTCCGGGCGCGTCAACTGCTTCGGTCATTAGCCCCGTTAGTGTAGTGCATGTTTTGTTCTCTCGGGAGATGGCGGTGATTTTCCCCTCGCTGGATGGCAAGATCCGGCGCCGACCTACAGTCGGGTAGTAGGGTTTTCCCCTAACCAGGACTCTCCCACCAGCGGGGCACCGTACCAGCCGGGACAAGCTCTAAGCTCCAACCGGTCTCCCGGAATATGTGGTAGTGTAGTGCATGTTAGTGTAAGTGTGTGTGTAAGGGGAGAGGATAGGACAAGGAAGAGGAATGACAGATCGCGCGCGGTCCGTGGCCCGTTTGGTAGGGTACTGCTCCGTTATTGGCCTGGTATTGATCGGAGAAACCACGGAAAACTACTGATCAGAGCAGCCGGCCTCTAGAATTCTCATCCAGACAGCGACTGAATTCGACCTAGCTGTTAATGTGTTGGAAAACACTACCGAACCATATTAGCTAATAAAGAAATCGATCATTTACTTTCAACAAAATAAATTATCGCATTAATGAAACTGATTTGTACGATTTGTAATCAATTCAAATATGAAACACTAAATCACCTGAAATTGAACAATCACTGTAGAATAATCTGAGACAAACGTTTATTTGGTTTTGAAAATTCAAAAAACTGCATAAAAATTGAATTACTACCTATCAGGCGCTCTCAAATGTATATCTTTTGCAATGAGGGGCTAAATTCTAAAATTATTTTCACTGGAACTACAGTCATTTGACGTACGTATATTTTAGTAGTTTTAAGGTGTAGCAACAAATGATATTATTTTGTTGATTTCTGATTAGAGGACAAATTACTGTAAACTACACGACGTAGATTATTTAATTTCGTTGAATCTGTTTTCAAAGTAGAAAGTTCATATTTTTTAAAATATTTCATTTATTTTATGTGTACCTTATTATTGTTAGACAACATTTTAATCATTACTTCACAATTTTGAAACAGTCTTGAACTAGTCAATCCGGAAACCATGAAATATAATTATTATAAACTAGAGACAGTTTGACATAATTGACTCTGTTCAGCATTTTTATACAAGAAATAATTAATAAATAAAAAAGTACTATTCGTGTGAAAAGTAATAATTATGTATGAAATTTAATAAAACTGATATAAAACAATCAGAACATAAGAGATTTTCAAGTGATTTTCTTTGCGTTGTCGAAATAGTGTGCGTACCTACTCACTCTTGACCCGAAGGTTTGCAATTTCCTATTCCTTCCTGGGTATCTTTTGTTTGTTTGTTGCCTTTTGTGTGTGAGGATCATGCATTCTGCTCACATCAGATTCGATGAACCTACCAGTATTTTTGTGCTTATGGTATGGTTCGTGATTCACCGCTGCGATGTGTATAGCGGGTTACTCTTTTAAACATTTTTGTTTATTATCTGGTCAATCGTGCAGATATTACCGAATTTTGAAATTCAATTTTACAAAAATCTAGAATAGGGCATTAGCAGATAGGAAGTTCATATAAAGGGTATCGGACTTCAACTAAAGAAAGTCCTAACAGAAACTAGATATAAAGGTCTCAAAATTTTGAAGATCACACAACTGACTCTCAATGATATAGTTTACATCCGATAATTGTCTGAAGTGTAAATATTTTCTACTGGAAACAGAACGGCTAAACAATATTGCCGTACAATCAAATTAAAAAATACCTGACAAAAAAATTGAGTCAGTTGATTTGGACCTTCACATTATTTACTTTATTAGTGCCGGCCATATTTATTTTTAAGTACATTTAAAAAACATTACCTGAGAGGCAAAAGTCATAAATCCTCTTTTGTTTAAATTTTAATTTCACGTGTTACAAACATTATAGATCAACGATAGTAATTCTATTATGTGTATTTACTTTCCTAATGTATTCCAAAACAAAGAAATCTATTTTTGATGGTTATTGATGTTTTTTACGGTTTCTTTACTCCGAATTTTGGAAATTGTTGTTCTTTGCCCCTGAGCTTCGTATATCTGGTTATTAAAGCTTTTAAAATGATATGTTTATTTTAATATCACAAATGGTGATTAGCACAATTCCTAAGTTTTCATTGAATCAATCAAACTGCAAATCACATAACCTTTATTCTTTATCGCAGTCTAGTGCAAAAGAAGCACATATTTCATGACTCAAGTAGGCGAAAACTAATAAAGTTGTTCTTAATGTTGATTTTCTAATGGGATGTTAGTAAATCGTTATGAATTTTTATATATTATTTGCCGAAATTTATAGTGCCACTTAAATGAAGTGAACCTCTCTATTATTTTCAGTAATGAAACTTGCTTTTGATAGTAAAAGCCTAGCGAGTCAAGGCCTTGGTCGTTCATTCAGCTGATAATTGAAAGACCGATTAAATGAGCAGATTTTGATGACGTAGTCGTAACCGAACGCTATTCATCAATTAATTGGTAATTAAAATGGTGCTAAACATTCTATCAACTTACATTACTATGATGTAATTAACACTTAGAGCTGACTTTCATTATATAAGAATGGGAAGTAAAAAGAACTTAGAAGTTAATAAAAGATATCATTATTTTTGTAAGTTACGTGTGATTTACGAGCGTCGTAGCGTGAATATATAAATACTACCTTGCACATAATAGTTCCGAGTAAGATTTGTTTTCCCAACGCTTTAGGTTATTTTGGCTTATTTTCTAAATGTGTGTATGGTTAATGGTGTTATATTGACTTCGGAGGTACCTTTTACTACATAAGATTAAATAATGAACCTTTTTTGATCTACTGTGACATTATTTTATTAGATGTAACAATGAAGCCTTTAATCTGCTCTAAACACCTATGTAAACGGTACAGAAAACCAACGGGATAAACCGGGAGCGATAGCTCAGTACATTAACTTATGTCACTTCAGCGCCGGGAGGTCCTAGGTTCGAGTCCTGACGGCGGCAGGATTTTCGGCACTAGCTTTTCAGCTAAGTCGAATTCAGTCGCTGTCTGGAGGAGAATTCTAGCGGCCGGCTGCTCTGATCGGTAGTTTTCCGTGGTTTCTCTGATCAATACCAGGCGATTGCCGGAGCAGTACCCTATCAAACGGGCAACGCGCGATCTGTCCTTCCTCTTCCTTGTGCTATCCTCTCCCCCTTACACACACACTTACACCAACATGCACTACACTACCACATATTCCGAGAGACCGGTCGAGAGCTTAGAGCTTGTCCCAGCTGGGGCGGTGCCTTGCTGGTGGGTGAGTCCCGGTTAAGGGAAAACTTCACTAGCCGACGGTAGGTCAGCGCCGGATCTTGCCATCCAGCGAGGGAAGATCACCGCCATCTCCCGAGAAAAAAACATGCACTATACAAACGGGACTAATGACCAAATCAGTTGACGCGCCCGGAAACACGAAAAAATCAATCAACCAAAAAAACCAATGGGATAATATAAAATTGATGAAAAATTTAGAAGATAATAATCAATAAAAAGTATTTTTCAGTAGTGACTTAATAATTAAAGTCATTACGTGATTAGTAATTCTCTGCGGTTCGTTCAATCCGCCGAATGCAGGAGTCTGTGGAGCAGCCGTGTGCTGAGCCCGTGATGAAGATGAGGTCCTCCCTTTAGACAGGACACCTGTCAGCATGATCTCGACACTCCGCCCGGGCCCTTCCCTAATCCATCTCGCCGCTTGTCGAGTTTGATCCGGCTCCAGCTCGTAGCTGCCAACCGCTGTCCCTTCCAATACTCCATCTGCGCTGGATTGAGTCGTCGTTCGAAACTCTGACCATGAGTGGGGGTGTCTAGCGCGTTTTAATGAGTAGGCGAGGGGTGGAAAAGACATTTTGGATGCTGATTGCGACGAACAATCGAAGAACTAATGTGAAGTGAAAGTTTGTCCAGTTAATTGAAATGATTGAAGGCATTGTCATTGTCAACAATAGTATGTTGACAATGACAACGCCTTCAATCATTTCAATTAAATGTCAACACAACTCACCACTGAATCAATATTGTCCAGTTAATTTTTTTGTAAAATGAGATGTTTACAAGAAATTTACAAATTACTGAATAATTAAAATATCTTCAGGGGAAAAAATGTATTGGAATTAAATGTAAAAGTTTAATAGGATTCTTCTCGATTTGAGTTTACCAAGAAGACTTTTATTTTTTAATGAATTAAATACAGGTTATCATAATATAATATATTAATTAAAGCTGCTCTGTAAATAAAAGATGAATAACGTATTGAAGTGAACGATAAAGATAACGTGTGTCCAACTGAAAATACATTGGATGGCTTTGTAAGGAAAATAACTACGCGGGGAAGAGCAAATGAATAATTTTGTACGCGGAATCAGAGTGTATACTGTGAATTATGTTTAGTTGTAAGTGCAAAGGAAATTTCAGGATTTTCTGGTTTATCAGTAAATACATTTTAAAATGATTAAATATACGTAAATGGTACGCAATGACTCCCACCGTCTTAATTGTAACAATTGAATTATAATCCACTGTCAGGGCACTAAATATTTTGGCCTGCACTAAATATTATTCAACGCTTCACTGGCAGCCGTACTTCCTCTTAACTTTCCAATTCAATATTCAGATTTTACAACAATATAACGAAATGTCGAAATATAGAACATTATTTTGATTTACAATATAATTTGAATTATACTTTGTTTGAATATTTCAAACAATTATTTTTTAATTCGAGTTACGTAATAGTTTTTGAAAATACTTTGCACGATTTCTGTACAGCAAACTTTCGTTCGAAACATCTTCTGCCCAATTACGTCCAATTCCATCACGTCCAGTAAATTATACAACAGTTACCCCGAACAGAATCTTGATAAAAGAAATTTCGAAATATAAAAAAATCACTCCAATCCTGTGATAATTCGAATTATGTTTTATCATTAGAATATTTTGTATAATTATTATTTAATTCGATTTATCTAATATTTTTTAAAAATATTTTGCACGATTTCTGTTCAGCAAACTTCCTTTCGAAACACCTTCTGTCTAATTACCTGGAGTCCATCACGTCCAGTAAATTAGACAATAGTTATTCCGGACCAGAAACTTGAGTCCTCTCCCAGTCCTCAGGAGTCTCCCAGTCTTGGCCGCTACGTCGAGGAGGGGCGGTGGTGAAAAGACGGCAGAGATGTTTGAAATAAAATAATATAAATAAACAAAATAAACGAAATTTCAAAATAAAGAACATTATTTATAATTATGCAATAATTCGAATTATATTTTATAGTCAGTACATTTGCAACAATTCTTGTTTAATTCGACTTACGATATATTTTTCGAAATGTTTTGCACGATTTCAGTACCACAAATTTTCTTCCGAAACATCTCCAACACAATTACCCAGCACAATTGAGCACAATTAACCAGCACAGTTAATTTGCAGTTCGTTTACCGTTAAAAATAAGCCTTTTATAACTCGGAAACGAAAATATCTAAAAATGTTAATCTCCCGCTTTTTAAATTTATTATTATTATTATTATTATTATTATTATTCATCTTTCAACTATTAATAGTTAAATTGTTGGGAAGGGATTCTGAAACTCAAAAAAGCGAGCGCATATGATTTTCTCCCCCATACGTCACATTTGACTGGTTTTGACTAAGTAAATAATTTTTAAAATAAACAGACACCATCGCGTCCAGTAAATCAGAAAACTATTAGCCCCGAACAGTAATTTGATAAAATAATTTCGAAGTATAGAATATTAACTCTTCACGTGGTGATTCAAATTGTATTTTATCGTTTGAATATTTCGAATTGTTTGTTTCGACGTACCAAATATTTGTCAAAACATTAAATAAATTAGGTTTTTCAAAATATTTTTCACGACTTCCGGACAGCAAACTTCCTTTCGGAACATCTTCTCTCCAATTACCTAGAGTCCATCACGTCCAGTAAATTACACAACAGTTAGTGCGGGCGAGAAACTTGAGTACTCTCCCTGTTCTGAGGCGTCTTCCCAACTTGACCGGTGCGCGTCGGGGCGCGGGTGGGGGCGGCGGCGGGTAGAGGGGGTTGCTTCTCATCTGACAAATTTGCGCCAACGCACACAGGTGGCGCGGCAACTCAATCTCGGTAACGCACCCTCACAACCGCCCCCCCCACCAACCCCCGGCCGGCCCCCCCCCCCCCCCCCCGCCCCACCCCGTGGCCCGCCCGCCCGGCCCGCCCCCCGCCTCGCCTCGCCCTGCCCAGACTTGCCCCCCGCCCGCCCTGCCCCAACCCGCCCCCCTGCCCAACCCGCCCCGCCCCGCCCCGACCCGCCCACTCCGCCCCGCCTACTCCACCTCGCCTACTCCGCCCCGCCTACTCAGCCCGCCTACTCCGCCCCGCCTCACTCCGCCCCGCCTACTCCGCCCCGCCTACCCGCCCCGCCTACTCCGCCCCGCCTCACTCCGCCCCGCCACTCCGCCCCGCCTACTCCGCCCCGCCTACTCCGCCCCGCCTACTCCGCCCCGCCTAGACCAGCCCCCGCCCCGCCCTGCCCTCCCCGTCCTGCCCTGCCCCCCCCCGTCCTGCCCTGCCCCGCCAGCTCCGCACCGACCATTCCGCCCCAGACCAGCCCCCTCCCCGCCCTGCCCTCCCGCCCTGCCCCTCCTCGCCCGCCGCGCATCTGCCAACTCCCTGCCCTTCCGGCGCGTGCGTCGCGGCTACCCCTTTCGTCCCGGCGGGAGCATCGGACCGTGGCAGGGACAATGCAGCCCTTAAATTAACGCAAATCCATTATTAATCCCCACTCAACGTAGCCGGGCGCCCGGGGGCGGGGCGAGGGGCCGAGGGGGCGGGGCCGGAGGCGGGGCGCCGCCTGCGGGGGGACGCCGAGAGAGGTGCAGCGTGGCGTGCCGGGGGGCGTGTAGGCGGTGCGCGCGGAAGAGTGGGGCGGGGCACACCGGTTAGCTCAGAGCTAGCCTTGTCGAATCTCCGTGGTGTTCGAGTCGCGGATGTAGGGGATTTTTGTCATTAGCTGTAAAGCTACGTCGAATTCAGCTGATGATTGCAGAAGAATTCTGGCTGCCGGCTGCTCTCAACGGTAGTTCTTCGTGGTTTCTCCAGGGGGCGGGGCGCATGGGTTAGCTCGTAACCAACTCTGCCGGACCGGGAGAGTGGCTCAGTGCATTAACTGATGTCACTGTAGCGCCTCTGACCGGGAGGTCCTAGGTTGGAGTCCCGACGGCGGCAGGATTTTCGGCACTAGCTTTTCAGATAGGTCGAATTCAGTCGCTGTCTGGAGGAGAATTCTAGCGGCCGGCTGCTCTGATTGGTAGTTTTCTGTGCTTTCTCCCATCAACACCAGGCGAATGCCGGAGCAGTATCCCAACAAACAGGCCTCAGACCGCCGGCGATCTTTCCTTCCGTTTTCCTTCTCTTATCCTCACTCTTTACACACACTTACACTAACATGCACTACACTACCACATATTCCAGGAGACTTAGAACTTGTGCCGGCTGGGGTGGTGCCCCGCTGATGGGGGAAACCTGGTTGGGAAAAACCCGCTAGTCCACAGTTGGTCGGTGCCGGATCTTGCCGTTCAACGGGGGAAGATCACCGCCAGCTACTGATAACAAAGCATGCATTATACCTACGGGAATAATTCCCTCACACAGTTGACGCGCCCGGAATCACAAAATCAATCATCGTAACATGATTATTACATTTTCAGTTACTAAAATCATGGGAATACAGAAATCAATAGTCTATCTACATAACAGATTGAGCACGTTTTATTAATGGAGAATATATTGGAAATCAGGAAGATTTCTTCTTTTCTATATACATACGAAGAGTTTGTTCGTAAGCAACGCATGAAGGTGGACGTGGGCCAGGCTATGAGCTCGACGATGAGCAGCGCAAGCATGAATTGACCAATTGTTTCGTGTTTCCGTGCGTGTCAACTGCTGTGGGCATCATTCCGCAAATGTAGTGCGTGTTTATTCCATCCAGGTTTCTCCCACCAGCGATTCACCTCCCCAACCGGGTCATGTTCTCGTCTGGTCTCCCGACGTGTGTGGAATTGTAATGCATGTAAGTATGTGTGTGTGTGTGTGTTTGTAAGGAAGGTAGGAGGATAGGGCAAGGAAGAAGAAGGCAAGATCGCGCGTGGTCCATGGCCCATTTGTTAGGGTACTGCTCCATCATTCGCCTGGAATTGACCGGAGAAAACATGGAAAAGTTAAGTGAAGTGGCGGCTATAATTCTCAGATGGCGGCTATAATCGACCTGCTATCTAGCTAGAGTGTCAAAAATCCTTATCGTTGTTTTTATCACATGACTCCAGGCCACGGAAACAGGGATGGAATCTTTGAGAGCAGGGAGGTGAATGTGAACTGGTTGCAGGATAATGAAGGGCTGGAGACGAGCGGTGAGCTACAACTGCAGTGTACTTGGGGGTGGGGTTGAGCTAACGGGGTATTTAGACGAGCAAACTGTGGCAGTAGGTAAGTAATGAACAGACAGTAAACTCGAGAATGACGCGAATTGGGCAATGAGTGGAGATAGTTAGATCTTTGTTGTAATGTGGTCGGTTAACTGGTGAAAAGAGCGGTGAACCGGGCAGGGAATCGGGTGGTATACCGGAGGTGGATGAACCGGTGAACACGGCGGTGAACGAAGTATTGAATCTGGCGGGTACCCAGCTGAAAGACCGGATGGTAAACAAGTGAATCGGGCGTTAAAGCTGTCGGTGAATCGTCAATTCGGCAATGCAGTTTAACCGGGAATGAAGGGGCGTTGAATTTGCGGGAAAAGGGGTAGAGAACCGGGGATGAATCGGACGGGGAACTGGGTAGCAAACCGGGCGGTGAATGGCAAGAAACTGGCTGGAGAACCTGGCGGTAAATTGGACGGGAAACTGGGTAGAGAACCGGGCGGTGAATCGGGCGGAGAATGTGTGAAGGATCGAACGGTGAATCGGATGGGGAACTGGACGGGGAACCAGCTGAAGAACTGATCAGTGAATTGGGTTGATGAACTGGGATCTGAACCGAGCGATGAACAGGGCGGCGAATCAGCTTGAGAACATGGTAGTGGACTGTGAGGTTAATCGGTCGGCAAGCCGGCAGTATTGAGCCTGGTAGGTTAAGCGGCTGGAGAACCGGGTGAGGGACCTCACAGTGAATCGAGATATGAACCGTGCGAGACCCGGACGGTTGTCGAGTGGTGAATCGTTTGGTGAATCCGGTGGTGAATCAGTGTCCGGGAGCCGTAGCTCAGTGCTCAATCGAGAGACCTCTGCCCGGGAGGTCGTAGGTTCGAAGGATTCTGGAGGAGAATCCTAGTGGCCGGCTGCTCTGATCGGTAGTTTTCCGTGGTTTCTCCGATCAACACCAGGCGAATGCCCGAGCAGTACCTTACCAAACGAGCCACGGACAGCGCGCGATCTGTCCTTCCTCTTCCTTGTCGTATCCTCTCCCCTTACACACACACACTTACACTAACATGCACCACACTATCACATATTCCGGGAGACCGGTCGGGAGCTTAGAGCTTGTCCCGACTGGGGCGGTGACCCGCTGGTGGGAGAGTCCTGGTTAGGGGGAAACCCAGCTAGTCGATGGTAGGTCGGTGCCGGATCTCGCCATCCAACGGGGGAAGATCAGCGCCATCTCCCGAAAAAAAGCATGTACTACACTTACGGAACTAAAGACCACAGTAGTTGCCGCGCGTGGAATCACTACCATCAACGGACGGTGCATGACAACACCCAAGTGCAAACTCTGGTGGAGAACCGGGCGGTGAATCGGGGGGAAACATGAACTACACTACTACACACGCCGGGTGACGGGTCGAGGATTAGAACTTGTCCCGGCTGGGGCAGTGCCCCGCCAGTGGGAGATACCTGGTTGGGAAAATCCCGTTAGCCGACAATAGGTCGATTCCCGATCTTGCCATTCAGTGGGGGAAGATCACCGCCATCTCCCGATGAAAAACATATACTGCACTCACGAAACTAATGACCATAGTAGTTGACGCGCCTGGAATCACTAAAAATCAATCAATCAATCGGACGGTGAATGCTGCGGTGAACCAGACAAGACCCAAGCCTAAACCCTGGTGGAGAACCGAGTGGTGAATCGGGCGGGAAACAGCGTGCAGAACCGGGCGATGAATTGACCGGTGAACCGGGCGATGAATCGGGCGAGGGAAGCTACGAAAGGGGATCCAGTGGTGGGGGTGCCGGGCGCGTAACAATTGTCGGACGCGGAACACAGCCTGCCCCCACTCCAAGTCCTCTCCCCCCTCTCCTTCCCCTCACCCTTGCATCGCTAAAGGATTCGCTGCGCTTCGGACGTAATTTTACTTAACAAGCCGGCTGCAAACACAAGGGGATCGGCTCGCTTTATTAAGACGCAAAGTGTGTTTTCCCTTTGCTCCGTGCCGCCTGCGACTCGGCGCCGTCTTTTGACCAGTGTTTCGTCAATAAAGTCATTACATTTGATTTGCAGCCGATGTGGAATCGCTAAGACCCCCAACCGGTTTTGAAAGGGTAGCGAGATAAAACGGATGACACTGGAGGACTGATTTAAGGCTCTGTTCGGTGCAAATGGAATTCTTACACAATTAAACATCTCATTAAATAGTCGTGTATTCAGATGATTATTAAGTAACGTTCATATGGTGAAGTTCTATTTTCAGATCTCTGATGATTTGATTATTTTGCATTACTTCTAATGTTTCGTCCTTCGCAGAATGTGAATATTTATTGATTTTGAAGTATTGTTGTTTACAAGAACTTTTGTTGCTATTACTATTATGTTTTAATACGTTTCTTGTCCTTGCAAAAACTCCAGAAGTGAATTGTTTTGTGAGTTTTTTGAAAAGTGAGTTGCATTGTTTTGTCAAAACTACGTCCTTGTCCTTCAAACGGAATTCGTGCACAATTAAACTTCTCATTAAATAGTTGTGTATTGAGATTATGAAATACGTTCAGATGGTGGGTGACTTCAGATTTGCCTATATTGCAATACTTCATAACAATTTCGTCAATCGTGGAAAGTGAATATTTATTATTTTGAAGATGTAACTTTTTCACCAATAGTTTTTGTTCGCTTTACCAATAAATAATGTTTTAATAATTCTGTTAAATGTTCTCGTCCTTACAAAAATTTAGAAAGCATTTAGTGGCGTGTCACCAGAAAGGTGACATGTGATAGCTCGAAAAAAATAGTATATTTGTTGTGTAGAATGTTCTGAGATTCAGAACATACGATAGTTTACGATAGAGTAATAATGACTAAGAGTAAGTTTGATTAATTTTTTTTATAAACAGTTTTGTAACTGCGGTTGCTGATAGAATATTGCGTTTATTAGACCTCTCACATCAAAGTACATTAGCATATTTGAAGCAAGGCTATTATTGTCAAGTTATAATTGATATATTAAGTGCGTCTGAACATTCTTAAGGTAAAATTCAACCATCAGTAACACAATGTTTATTTCAGAAATATGAATTCATACTTTGTATGTTTTCCGTGAGGCTGGAAACGTCAGTAAGGTTGGATTTCGATACCAATTTCCGGGTAAGCGTTTTCTACAGGAACTGACAAATAACGCACTTGTGCCTGTAGTCGGCCACCATCGCATCGCAGATTTCTCCTTTTGATCACTGCCGCGTGGACTAGTGGGATGTATTGTTTGAGTATTTCGGCATTTGCTTTGTAAAATTGGATACTGTACATGTGTAACCGTTCTTTTTATTTTCTTCACACGACACAGACCACAGCTGAATCTTCCCGAACCGGAAACTCTTACGTCTGATAGCAAGTGGTAGAAAATGTTTCACCAACAAATATAATGTAATTCCTCCCTTTCACAAACCCATCCCTTGAACAGTACGATCTCCGATTAATTGCTTATCAAATGGTTGTGTACTGTTCATTGAAAGCCATACATTAATTTTGAAAGTGAATTAAATGTGCTTAAAGATGTGATTATCAGTGACTAAATTTAAAACAAGGTTGCGTCACTTTACCCCTTTATTGCGAATACACTCAGTTTTCGACTTCAGTTCTCTATATTCGCTCGTGACAACCGTTTCGATACGAATATTTCCATAGACAATAAAAAATGCGTGTACTAAACTATTGTTCCGAATGTCAGCAATTTGGGGAAAGTTTCGATTTTTTTAAGATTCCTAGCTTTTCAATTGCAATGGAGTTTATTCTCGTAGCAAGGTAATGGTAATTATATTAATAGTAAAAATAATGGGTGTTTAAAACACGGGTTCTGGTGTTGTTTTCTCCTCGTATGGTGGTGACATACGGCGTTGATTGATTGATTGATTTTTTCGTGTTTCCGGGCGCGTCAACTGCTTCGGTCATTAGTCCCGTAAGTGTAGTGCATGTTTTTCGCGGGACCTGGCGGTGATTTCCCCCCCCCCCGCTGAATGGCGAGATCAGGCACCGACCTACCGTCGGCTCTAAGCTCCCGACCGGTCTCCGGGAATATGTGGTGCATGTTAATGTAAGTGTGTGTGTGTGTAAGGGGAGAGGACAGGACAAGGAAAAGAAAGGAAAGATCGCGCGCGGTCCGTGGCCCGTTTGGTAGGGTACTGCTCCGGCATTCGCCTGGTGTTGATCGGAGAAACCGCGGAAAACTACCGATCAGAGCAGCAGGCCGCTAGAACTCTCCTCCAGACAGCGACGGAATTCGACCTAGCTGAAAAGCTAGTGTCGAAAATCCTGCCGCAGTCAGGACTCTAACCTAGGACCTCCCGGTCAGAGGCGCTGCAGTGACATCAGTTGATGCACTGAGCTACCGCTCTCGGTCCATACGACGTCGACCTACACATTGGCTTACAGGATTTTCCACATCAGATGTCTCCTCCATCGGGACTAGCCCATCTCGGACAAGCTCTAAGTTCCCGACATGTGTTGGAATGTAATGCTTGTTAGTGTCAATACAGGTAATTTAGGGGCGAGGATAGAAAAAATAAGAGGAAGGAATGATCGCGCACGGTCCGCGGCCCGTTTGTGAGGGAACTACTCCGGCATTCGCCTGAAGTTGATCGACGAAACCACGGGAAAGTACAGACCAGAGCAGACGCTCACAAGAATTCTCCACCGGACAGCGACTGAATTCGACCTAGGTATGTAGCTAGAGTCCAAAACCCTGCCACCGTCGAGACTAGAACCCTGGGCCTTCCTGGTCGGAGGCACTGCATCGACGTTCTGAGCTACCTCACCCGCGAGTGTAGCGTTTAGAACTAAGAAACACCAGTGCTTATCCAGCTCGTCTGCCATCGCGGCGCCGACCTCCCCTCGGAATAGCCCTGTGTAGACGCAACGGAGGGTCTGTGTATAGTTAAGCACGGTTCGGTCCGGTGCGTTGATGTGTACATAACGCCAGCTGATGGAGTTTGAGGGGGCCGTGCAACGCGAGGGTGTGGGAGGGGGGCCTTGGGCGTGGCGAGCGCGGGCGGTAGAGGGGGATGTGCGGTCGCAGAATAATTTATGCCGACGCAATACGAGACAGCGAGCCGGCAGCGTCCCCTGCTCTGGCAACCTCGAGGCTTTTTTCCGGCCGGGAGAGGGGGGAGTGGTGGTGGTGGTGGTGGGAAATACGGGAGGGAGGGAGGGAATGAGTGGGGGGAACGCAAATTCTTTTGTATAATTTACGTTCCTGGACTGAGCCGGTGGCGCGTTTTAGACCCTCTTTTGTTTTTGTACCGGGCGAGCTTCGCTTTGAAGCCGCTAGAAGGGTGGGGGTGGGGGAGATGGGGTGAGGGAGGGGGGAGCTAAACGTCGGGTTGGAGAAGTGAAGATACTCATGTGTTTGGAGTATGGGATTACTGTTTCCGCCTACTGTATCGGTTGCCGCTTTTGATGCCTGTTTGGGATGCTGCGATTTTGTTACGAAACGGTGAAAGATTTGCTGGAAATAGTGTTCCGCTTGTGTTTGGTAATTGAATGAAATGAAAAGGATTTTGTTTTATCTCTTAACGCTATGCACTCTCGTGTACGTTCGATATAGCTTTTTGTTTTAGGCACCGCAGGAAAGTATTTTATAAGTAATTTGACCATCTAAATTCAAAGTTTACGAAATTAAACCAATGTGGGGCGAAATATTGATAAACGTGTTCATGGGAGTGTTATGACTATCCATGCCATACTATTAACTGTCACCACCAGACTGTGATCTTTTTTGAGATGGATAGTCAAATACAAACGAAAATTATATTGCATTGGAATTTTTACGAAGCAAATAAAACGTACGTAATTTGTTTCGTAACATCTTATTACAATACTGTTTCGCATACAAGTATAATGACACGAACAAGAAAGTAAAATATGATTTTATTTCCTAGCGAGAAATATTGTGACGTTCTGGAAATAAATAACACAGAAGACTGTTTCTAACAGAAATATATAACTATATTTACACAATAATTTACGAAATAAAACCTCTGGCAACCTTTCCAATCCCTTAGCCGCGAAACCCCCGCGACCCTCCCTAGGCCTAGCCCAGTACCACTGCAGACTAGCAACGCGTGGTGCGAAGCTGTCGGACACAGAGTCCCTTAACTAGCGTTACAACATGGCTTGATGCCAAAACGGTCTTCGCCTCGAAGACCGCGTGCTAGGATAGCACTGGAGATATCACTCGGCCTTTCGACCCTCTACATATCCCGCGTGGGCGCAGTTGATGCAGCCTTAAGTACACGGAGACTCGCCCCCTCCCCTCGGCGCTACCATGCCGGCGGGCGTCAGGAAGGCTCGACGGCCAGACTCGTCTAGGAGTCTTGAGTCATAGTCCACGACTTGCACCAACCTTTCTCTATAGTTATTTTTGGAGAGTTTCCTGCCCCATCCCCCTGGCCTATTCAGCACGTCTTCAGCTCGGCGCGCGTCAGCGTGCACAGCGCATGCCAACCGCCCCCAACCCCGCATCCGGCTTAATGACGGGGAGGACGGTTTTCCCGGCCGGCTCGCAAGGAAGCGATGCGCGACGCCACAATATTATCCTCCAGAAGCCTATACAAGCCCAGGCAGGTGTAATTTTAAAGAGTGGACAAAATTGGACTCGCTTGTGCCCTTCATTCTTTGATCTTGTTACGACGAGGTGAACAATACCGGCAAAAGTTTTCTAAAATCTCTAAATATTCCATTTACTGTGAAATAAATTCTGTTGTATTAGTGACATTGTTTTCAAGGAGTCGTAAGCAAACCCATACACTGCGCAGGAGATAAACAGATCCATACCTTGCGCTGTAGTCTCAGAGTAAATGTTAAAAGCATTTAAGGCATTCATAGTAGTAAGAAATGAACGCTTTTTGCAAGTAAACAAATAGTGTAAACAACCGTCTGTCCATCTGATTGGTTGTTAATGATTCCGGGCGTGTCAACTGCTAAGGTAATTAGTCCCATAAGTGCAGTGCATTTTATTCTCGGGAGGTGGCGATGGTCTTTTCCTATTGGGTGGCGAGATCCGGCACCGGCCTACCATCGACAAGCGGGGTTTTCCATCCAGGTATCTCCCTCCAGCGGGGTACCGCCCTAGCAGGGTACCCCCCATGGGGGTACCCCCCATTTATTTATTTATTTATTTATTTATTTATTTATTTTATGCTCCGGACCGGTCTCCCGGTGTGTGTGGTAGTGTATTCTATGCTACTGTGTGTGTAAGTAAGAGGTAGAATTAGACATGGGAGAGAAAAGAAAGATCGCGCAGGATCCATGACCAGTTTGTTAGGGTACTTCTCCAGCATTTGCCTAGTATTGATCGGAGAAACCGCGAAAAACTACCGATTATAGCAACCAGTTGCTAGAAGTTTTTTCCAGAGAGTGGCTGCATTCGACCTAGCTATCTAAGTAGTGTCGAAAATATTGCCACCGTCGGAAATGGAACCCTAGGTCCTCCCGGTAAGAGGCATTGCAGTGACAGCTGATGCCCTGAGACACCTCTCCTGGTCTGTCCGTCTATCCCTCTATGGACATCACTGGTGGCTAAATGGTAGGCTGGATTTTCACCAAAAATTGACCTTCCCCCATCACTGTGACTCATACCACCAAATATTTCTTATTGATTTTCCTATTTTGATTTTTGAGAGTATAAGTTTAAAAATTTCCAAAAGTTGCTCCAATGTTTCCTTGTTTTTTCGTGTAGTGCAAAGTGTACTAATCAAACTGGGAGTCCAATTTACCTTAAATTTCCTGAATTTTCGAAAGTTACAAAAGTTCACAAGTTAAAAATTTTGTACAACTACAATATTGAGTTAGAGATGGTTCTTATTAATAAAATGTATTATTGAAATGTAGATCTTTAGAGAACTCATTTGCGTTTTTTCTAAAATATGAGTACTTTTTTCGTCCTTTTGCTTGAAAAATAAATGCAATTTAAAAACACTTTCTCAAAACGGTTCAAGAAATTTCTTTAATCCTTTGTATGGTTAGATTATAAGTACTAAATAACATGACAGATACATTATTTTGATGTAATATTTAAACTTTTCAATCATTACAGAAAAGTACTTCTAGAATTATATTATTTTGAAAAATGAGAATGTAGACTTTTTTTGTTATTTTATTTTACATTCAAGTGTGTGTTGTATAAACAATTGATTGTTACATAAAATTTATTGAAAATTATTTTTAGGTAATTTAATATCGTGTCATGAATGCTATTTGAACATTTTAGAGCCATTATTTTGGTTTTCTTAATATTCGGTTCATGGGGAGATGGATGGTAGAGTAAAGTAACTGACCCGTTGCGAATTGAAGTTCAATTTAAATATACCTTTCTTCTGAAGATGTTTGATAGGAGAAGTGTTTTTTGAGCTTCTGAGCGAGAGACATTAATGGCAATTCTGTATGCGATGAACCTGAAAATATTTTCGGGATGAGGTGCTTTGAAATATTTCTAGGAAACAATGCCAATTTTTTTAAACCAGGAATGAAGTGAATTGAATTGTGTAGTGCACTGACGTTCGCCACTGTTTGCCTCGCCCGTACTTCTCGTCCTTGAAATTCGCGGTAAATGAAAATTCCGACCAATTTGTTCAACAACCGAATGAGAAATCAGAATAGCCTCACTTCTATGAAACAGGTTTCTGCGGTTTTATTTTTGAAATTAAAGCCAAGTGTAGCAATTCCGAATTGCAACCTCTTAGGAGCTATCTGCAAGCGCAAACTCTACAGTTCGTAAAATTGAATGAAATCTAAATTGTTTCAATTTCGAAATTTCTTAAAACGTTCGTGCTCACGTTTCTAAGGATTCTACAAATTGCCGCAGATTTTGCAGAGTTTGCCATCTAACTTTAATTCGTAAGGGAATTTACACACAAATATAGTCAAATTGAATATTCGGGATAAATGATGGTTGTGGTGAAACAATATTAGTATATACGGAGAGTTATTTGCAAAAAGGGAACTTTTTTGACTAATTTCCAATTTTATTTATGCAAGCAACGTTTATTTAGTGTCAAAATACGTAACTGTATGGATATGAACAATCCGTATTTCTGTGCAACTTAATAAACATGCCATTTCAGCTTATAGACATAACATTACCCCTGCAATTCTCGCCACGTTACACGGCAGTCGTTTATTTATATGCAGATTATTGCGTATTTTAACGCCATAGTATGGCTGATGTTTACTTGAACCTGGATTATTGTGGATGTAAACTAGGGCAGCATGTAATGAATTTTCCGGTAGAATCCGTATCATGATGAGCAACAGTTAGCTACTCTGTATAAGCACTCTGATAAACTAAATCTCTTTGAGGGATAAATTAGTATGTCCTGCTTAAATTTTTAAATTAGTGTTTATGATTTGCTACAAAGAGGTACATATATCTTTATTATGATATCGGATTCATTTCGCGGAAATATTATTTCGGGTCAGTGAAACCTGTACTCAGAAACTCACTGTGCTATTAATATTAATAACAACAATAATAATAATAATAATAATAATAATAATAATAATAATAATAATAATAATAATAATGTTTTCTGTTCTGTAAAAACCCTTTGTACACGTACTAATTTGTGCATTTTTTCAGATATTCAGTTCAGAATTATCATTTTAGGCATACCTATATTGTGAATATTTAGGAAATATTAAAAACGAATAAAATAATTAACCCTCGGTCAACCAGGAGACGTGCATGTGACAATACAATATAATTTATTTATTTTTACTAAAACACCACATAGATTGAAGATAAATATTTACTCATTTATGTATTATTTTATTGATTGATTGATTCGAGTAATAGAATATTTTTTGTGATAAACAACAGATCAGTTGAAGTTTGATAGTTCTCTTCCTCGCCATTGTCCGAACATTACACGAGTCAAATAGCGAAATCTTATTAGTTCATGGCCCAACCTTACGTATTTCGTAAGCGGGTTGCAAGTATGCACCCTGTTGCACCCCTTCGCAAGAGCTCAAGAGCACTTTCTCTTCGGAGCAGGGTCTCTCCTCAACCGGCTGCAGGGCTTCCTCCGACCGACGGTAATCTCTCGACAAGGCCCCCTCCTCAGCTCCTCAATACGAACATCCAGCTGGCGGGTCATCGAGGCGAGACACGGGTAGCGAAGTGGGTTGCACCGGGGCGAGGTGGAGAGAGGTGGGGCGAGGCGGGGCGGAGTGAGAGGGGTGGCGAGGGGAGGGGGGAGTGGGTCGAGGCGGGGGAGGCGGGAGGGCGAGGCGGGGGGGGGGGGGGCGGAGCGTTTCGGGAGTGCTGGTGCGAGGGTGGGTGTTTGCCATGAAGGGGCGGACAAGGGGGCGGCGCCGAACAGGGGGGGCGTGGCTGGGGGTGGACGTAGCCGGCGCTGGCGGTGGGGTGCACAGAAAGGGGTGGCGTGGGCGTGGGTTGGGGCCCTTTGGCGGGGACTGGTGTGGAGCGGGGACTGGTGTGGAGCGGGGACTGGTGTGGAGCGGGGTCTGGTGTGGATCGGGGAATGGGTGGGCGGGGACGGTGTGGGGCGGGACGGGGGGCGGGGGGGGGGGCGGGGTGGGGGAGGGGGGGACAAGAAACGCGAGGGGAACACGTGACACAGGGTTCCGGAAACGATGTTTTATGGGCTACTGGTGCGAGGTGGGCTTTGCCAGGAGAGGCGGACAAGGCCCGTTCAGGACGGTGCGTGGCTGGGCCGGTCGTAGCAGAGACGGACGCGATGGCAGGGCGTGGCAAGCGCCAGCGGCTCCGGCGGTCGGAGCCGAGTGGCCGAGTGGAAATGGTCGTGGGTGTGAGGACAGGGTGAGGATCGGGCGAGGTGAGGAAGGGTTGGGTCGGGAACGGGCTAGCAGGGGACTGATCGTAGCGGCGGGGAACTGTCGTGGTGGGGACGGGGAGGGTGCGAATGTTAGAAAAGGGGCGGGGACGACGAGTAGACGCTAAGCTGGCAAGTATTGCGGAACGACTGTCAAGTGAATGCGTAGGCGGGGCAGTACAATGTGGGCTTTTGGGCAGGAGGCG